>VUQR01022770.1:40295-58682 GCA_015108515.1 Hemichromis elongatus | reverse complement strand
TTTTTTTTTAAAAAAAAAAATGTCATTTATATAAAAATGAAAAAAAAAAAGTAAGTAAAAAGCCGAAGAGCGTAGGCAAAAGCACAGAACACTGCTTTTAAAGAGCACCACTTTGTATAGCAGATGTTTTAAAACACCTGTCAGCATCGGTGATCAGTATTTCAGTAAGATTTTCTCTTTGTTTCGCTTCTTCACAATCTACTCTGTGGGTCATCTCATTCCAGTCAGATTTTGTCTCTTTCCTGTGCATGTGTGTCCTTGTCTGTGTGTGTTGTGTTTTCTTTGATTCACCCTCGCTGTCCTCAATGTTACCCACAGGACAAAGAAATGGATCAGGGTGGACTGAAGAGCAATGGTAATCGAGACGACGGCCTGACATTTGCGGAGATAGGAGGTACTGGTGACACACCTGGTTCACTGTTCCAGCCTACAATGCATCTGCCTGGGTCTCTGCCCCCTGCCACAGTGGCCCCCAATAGACAGGGTGGAACCAATGGCCAGGGGGAGCTTGGAGGCCTGTTTGAGTCTCATCAGCATCATGTTCTGGGTGAGGGGACAGATATTAAGGAGGGTAAAATGAGTCAAATGCAGAAACAGCAACAGGATATTGGTATATTCGGCATGGGGGACAGCTTGCCATTGTTTAACCAGTGTATTTCCGATACACCCACGTCTGTCATCAACACATCAGACTCTTCCGTCCTAGGCAACCCTCCTCTGCCTGACCTTTTTTCTCACCCCATAAAGACGGAAAGCATTCTTTCTCTGGACAAAGACTTGGGGACTTATAGTGGGCACACAGGAACTGGTCCATGTGATTTGGATGGCAACAGTGGCCGGCTTATTGAGGATACAGAGATTTGGCAAGATCTGGACCTTCCCAGCTCACTGCCAGAAATCAGTGCTTTTGAGTTGGATTCAGAAGTGGCACACTTGGATATCATTCTACAAGAGAGCACTGGTGGTGGCTGTCCTGTCAGTGGCTTGCCAAAGGAAATAAAGCCTCTCATGGGTAACGGAGAAAACTGTACCAGTGTTAACGGCACAGAGCAGCAACACCATGCCCTACACCCCCATCAACAGCAGCAGCAGCACCGCCAACTAATACATCACCAGCAACATCAGCCACAGCATCACCAGCCTCAGGCCCTTCTCTCCACTGTCATCATCAAGGAAGAGAAGGATCCTGATGAGTCTTTCATCCAAATCTGTACCCCTGGTGTGATAAAACAGGAGAAGCAGGATAGTGCTGGTTTCTGCCAGTCTCAGTGTCTCCAGAGCGGCATCAGCTCTCTCCATGGAGGAGGACCAGGCCCCATGTCCTCTCCCGTGGGTGTCGGCGCAGGGCCCGGCTACCACTACAGAACCAACCCGAGCTCAACAATGGGCATACAAGACCAGAAGCCTTTTGACATATACTCAAACATGCCTCTGATGGGGGATAGCTGGGCCCAGGGGAAAAGGTATGCAGAGACATCTGGGATTCAGAGCGGCGATGATGGGCTCACTCCTGTCTCGTCCTTGGCACCTTTTTCTATTGGCTTCACCAGGTATGTTGAACTTTATCCTGCTCTGTTTGCTTTTGACTTCATTGCAACGTTTGTCTTTATTCTCAGTCACGGTGTGATTGGCTTTGTATTTACTCAGGAGAGTATGGCTGTGCTTTGAAAATAAAAAAAAGAAGTTTAATTGTAAGGAGAAGAGAATTTGATAGTGGGTTATTTGCTGCAGTCTTAAGTGTGAAATCTCTGAGTACAAACTGTGAAGACTCACTACTGCTTTTTTTAGGCCCCTGGATGGTTGATTAACTTTAGCAGAATATAAGTACAATGATTGCAGAACTTCCTTTTTCACTGCTGCTCATTTAGCTCCAAATGCTAAGTTCGGTTTGGCATCTTGACATCTCAGTCAGTTGTTTCACGACATTTAACACAGTCCTCAGTGTGATGATTCTTTTAACACAAAATCTAAGTCAGAGTAAGTCAGAAAAGATGCTCAGGAACTGTTGTGTGCTTCCCTGTGACATTCTTGATGAGAGTAGTCTTAACAGCACTTGGATGCAGGGCGTCTGTTGCTCATCTCATCTTCAGACACTGCAGAGCATACTCTAATATATTCACTTTGCAGCACATTTTAGGAATGAATCCAGTTTAAATTAAGATTAATGCCTACTTATAATATGTACGCAAGAATGGGAGACTGATGTAAGAGAAATATTTTTCTGTTTTTGACGAGTAGGGAAAGCAAGCAGCCTCACTGAAGACATGATATGAGAAGGTGGGTGAGAATAGCCACCCAGACGAGACCCACAGTTTTTTCAGCGTCACAGTATTGTGGATTCTGGATTGCAGTGTCTAACTAAGCTAAATCGCTAATTGAAATATTCTCATATACAGTGTCCAAGCACTATTCGTCTTGTATTTTTCCACTTTTGTGCTGTTAAACCATGCTTGTTAGAGAGCTATCACAGAGTTATCTAAACATGTCATCCTACCACGATTCATTAGCAAAAGATGTTATTTGCATTTTTAAAGATGCGCTGCGCTCCCGTTTAATTTGATGGAAATGAGCACTGTGAGAAAGTTGCGTACGTGCAGCGTGGCGAGCATGAAAAGTGTCTCGTGGACACGCCTCGCTTCAGCTTGGAAACACTATCTGATAACTGAACCCACTAAGAGCGTGACATTGATTCAGGTTTAACTTTTCGTTTTATGAGTCTACATGGTTATATGTGCAAGTACAAAGATGGTGTTTGATTAATGTCTAGTAATAATGTGAGTCCGTGCTGGCCTTCTCAAAGAGCTGTAGAGGGACTGAGCTCAGGACAGCTGTAAACAAGTGATATATGAAGCAGAGTTTCAGCTATTGCTAGCTCGTTTCTGTCAGTTTGATTTTCTCTGAGGTTTGTTTACTGTTGATCACATCTCTCTGTCATGGTAAATATGTGCAAATCTCAGTCTTCCCAAGCCAGTGTCTTTCTCCTATATAATAGACTGTAGTGAACTTTATTGCTAAACACCAACACGGGGCTTTTGTAACCGACTTCCTGCTGTGTTGATCCCTGTTGCACCAGCATGAAGTGTGATAACATACTGTGACGCTCTTCAGGACCTGAACGCTGCAATGCAAAAATATCTTGCAGTACAAACAGTTTAATGTTAAAAACAAATGACAAAAACAAACTAACCTTACAGTCCACTGACCGAGCAAGTATACCTGGACTTTACTATTTATGTATTCATATTTGACAGTTAAGCTGTTCTCATGATGTATAAATTATTGAAATGATCAACACTTTAGATTGAACAATGAACCAAGAGTCAAAGGTTAGATTTTTTTAGTAGTGACACTTTTGTAGGAACTCACTTTAAATATCACTAAATTCATTATTTTGAATGCGATTTTGCATAGATTGCTGATCATTTCAAAATAAAACTTTTAAATCATACACAGCTAATAATAATTCAGTCTACGAAATCATTAAGTATTTTATTTTATTATTCTATATTATACTCTTTTTTTTTTATTGTGGTTCATTGCTTCTCTACACTTTGTTATAGTCCAAATAATTTCTTTAAGGAAATATACACTGTGAATAATAAAAAGGGCAGTGATCATCTATAAAATAATAATTTAACAGTTATGCAACATAACAAACAACAGCATTAGAAAAAAGAAGGTGCTCTGCTATTGGAAGGAGGTACAGATAATTCACTGAAATGCTGTAAATATTTAAACTTATCAAACAAAACCAAGTGCAGAAGATTTATACTACAACGTTTTCAGCTACTTCATTTTCCAGTAAGTTTGACTCTAAGCTCTGGCTAGCCTTAGCCACCTTCCCTTCGTTAGACTCAGCGGAACATACCCAATTTGAAGAAGCTAAGTCGTTTAAGAGTCTCGTAGGTTTGTTGTTACTAACGTTTTCACGGTGCTTCCCCTGTGGTTTACTTTGTCTTCCTCACTTAGAGTTAAGAACTCGCCTCAGTCTGTTAGATTGTGAGTTTGAGAACAGCTATTTGCTCGTGCCGCTGTGCATGTGCTGTGCATGCCTGAAACAGACTGGCTGGTAATCGGACATATGTGTGATTAACCAGCTGATCACTGGTTCAGGCCGAAAATGCCGAAGATTGTCCGGTTCTGGTCGCTGACCAGTCGATTGATGCATCTCTAAAACAGAACTGTATGCATAGAAACATATAGTGTTGCAGTATGTTGCAGTGCTTTTACATTAGATCACATTATACTGTATTATTTCACAACTATGTGTATGGTAAACGCCATATTTTGAAAACAGTGACGTTCCAACTACACCCTACATATCATTTAGGCCATCTAGCTGTTCTATGGGAATTTTTTGACACAGTTTGAATGCAATTTGGCCCAACCACATTGCTTGGCTCAGGTTTTGTGTTACATAACTGATAATCAAAGAGACAAATGTTTGTTGCATGCCCAGGGTAAAAGGAGGCATGTACAAGATTTCATATCAATGCTAGAAATAGCATGACACACTCTCTTATTAAGCAGATATTCGTTATTACTAGTTTTAGCCCGTTACAGCTCCTAGTCTTCTTATTTGTGTGGTGCTAAGTTTAAATTGTCTTCAGAAAATTTTCTGAGTCATGCAAAGCAAAAAGGGGTTAAAAAGCTGATGTCAACTCTTCTCTGTTGCTCTGTTGCCTGCGTCAATGTGTGTGAGAGCACGGCTGAGGATAGCAAGCTGTGTGTGTTTGCGTATTTGTGTGTGAATGTGTGTAGTGTACACAGGGAAGCTGGGAGGCCACGTGTACATATCTGCTATGGTTTGCTGCTGTCTCGCTCTCCTTATGCTGTCACTCAGTCACTTTATTTCCCTTCACCTACTTACCCAGCGCTGGCCCCCCCTCACTGAAGCTCTTTATTTAACAGAGGCATGCAAATGCTATACACACACACACACACACACAGTTGTCACGTAAACACAGACACACATACACACAACCACTTTCATGTTGGAAATACAGATTGTGGTAAAGCTGAGACTTTTTTTGTGTTTTTTTATTTTTGTTTTGTTTTTTTTTTTACAGAAAATTATACTTTTGTTTGACATTTGGGTGTGTTACTATTTTCATCATAAAGTAGGACTGCAGATGCTTTGTGTTATTGTTAAGTGGACTTTTTTTTAAAGTCAGCATATGTCGCAGACTGTTATTTACTTTGGTTTTAGAAAATATATTCTGGAGTCATTGCAGCGCATTATATAATATAAACTGTAAGACAAGAGATTAAAGAGACCACATGTTCGACAGCATGTTTTGCAACAATGCCCTGCACACACAGCTCTGGAGAATGCATGTTAGATTTCTCATAAACAGTCAAAACCACCCTTGCTAATGTAAAACATTAGTGTTGCAGGGTCCAAAATAAGTGATATATACTAGAAAGGTTGTTAGGCGCAGCAATATATTTTATAGTATATAATATACCATGCTGTGCAAAATTCTTCTCCTCTCCTTATTTCTTGATATTCTGCAAGTACATTGGGGAACATAAATGGAAATACAGTTTATTATACCAAAGCATTCTCGGTCAATATGAGTCCATACTGCTTCAATAATCCATGTGGGTCCACGTTTTGGGAAACTCAGTTCACAACTGATATTAATCCAATGTGGGGTTTTGGGTTGTTTTTGTTTTTATAGTCATTCTGAGAAAAAGAGCTTTTAGAATCAGGTCGTTTTGCACGGTGTGTCAAAATCTGATGTTACTTTTCTGCATTTATATTTTGATCAATTTTGACAAGGTGTTCAACATCCCTGGCTGAAATGCAACCACAAATCAAGACAGTGCCTCCACCGTGTTTTACAGATGGCTGTAGACACTCACTGCTGTAGCTCTCTCCTGACCTCCTCTTTGAACCAAAACATTCACATTCTGATTAATTGCTCCTTAAGACCTTTTGCCGCTGAAGTTTCTGTGTGATCTGGCGTCCCTCGGCCTTTTTCTTTACCTTAAGAATAGCTTGTTGACAGCTACCCTTCCTTTGGGATCATTTCTGAGGAGGCTTCGGTGAACTGAAGGGCCAGCCGCATCGCTGTGGTCCTGTGTCAGGTCTTTGCTGGATTTCTTTTACTGCTTCTTCAGGACACGACTTTCAGATGCGGTTTATATGCTGTTCATGGTTTTTGCAGGCCTGCTACTTCTTCTTTTCTCTTCCACTTGACCGTTAAGTTTAAGGGTTCACCGCACGCCAAGTCAAGTTTTTGGCCAATAGTTCTTAAACAATAACATTGTTGGTGCAAAAATACTATCATTGGCATTTTTCATAGTTTCAACTGTAGAAATGTGACCAAGAGGCGTGTTTTTGCAACAAGCAGATTCAAACAAGGTGTCTAAAGATACATTTTAAAATGAGTTCTTTGCTAAGTTGCCTTGAGTTAGGCGCATTTTTTATGATTCATGGGTCAGTGTTAATTACCTCCAGCATGAAAAGAAAGTATTGTATACAGTTATTACTATTTTTTTCTTCCATAGTTAGTGAACTTAAAGCCACAGATGTCACTGAAAATAAATCCTACCGCTAGTCTGATACTTTTTTAACTGGTTTATATTTCTGTAAATTCTTTTATACATTGTGTTTTTATATATGTAACAAGGAGGACAAAACGATGTGTTAGCTCAGTAAACTGCAATGGCTTGGGTATAAAAAATTATAATAATTATCATCATCATTACTGTAATTATCATACTTAGGCCTTAGGCATACTTACTTGAAACTGAATGACATCGATCAGTTTTTTATCAGCATTTGCAAACACAAGGAACTGTATGCCAACATCCACCATTGCTGCTAAATAAATTTCAGTCTAATCATATGATCAGCCAAGTCGAAAAGTGTCAGATGAAGGGTGCGAGTGATTTAAAGAATCGCAGTAATTACGCTGTTGACATCTGTTTGTTCTTGTATATTATGTTATATTATCTATATAATGTTATTTTAAGCAAAGTATACATTGCAAAGTAACATGGCTGCTTTGTAGTGCCTTGCTTAGCCATGTTACCTCACTGCAAGAAGGTTCATCTGAGGCTTTTCTGTGTTGAGGTTGCATGTTCTCCCCGTGCCTGTGTGGGATTCCTCCCACAGACATTCTTGTTATATAAACGGCAGGCTGGGAAGCTCGAGTCAAACCGAAAACCTCTGTCTTTTTTAAAAAGGGAACTACCGACAAAAGGTATCTAAACTATGGCAAAAACTAGGTCAGCGTCACATCTGTTGTGTCAGTTTCCTGTATTTCCAATCTGTGAGATAATGCCTTTGTTTGTTCGAGTTCAGCTTACTAACTATACTGAACTGTTAATAGCTGTACAAATAGCTATTTGCTGTTTGATGAGTTGTATAAAACATTGCATTTCACTGCGATTTACTGGCTGATTGATTTTATGTACTCAGTGTTAGCCAGTCAGTTCATGTGTTTTTTTTTCTAGTTCCTATTGTGAGTCTTTGAAGCACAGGGTCAGGGTGATGCAAAGAGCTAAACTGAGGTGTAGGCCCTGCAGCCAAGCCGTTTCCTTTTAAATGCTATTTTGTTGGCTGCCAGCTTGCTGCTGTTGTCATCTTTAAATGTCTAAATAGATCTTGGCATGTATTAATCAGTATATATGGGAACTCTCATACTATGTCAAAGTCTTGTTTCACTTTTTCTCTCTGAAATGACTAGTCTACCCTGGGAAATTCAGATTTTTCATTTGAGCATTACTTCCGTCTCTTCCTGTGTTTTTACATTTTCTTTTTCACAAGAGCCGTTGCAGAAAATGCTTTTGTTTCAGCCAGATTTATTTGAAAAATGTTTGCGTGCTTTCAAATTATAATATAATTTTTGGATGATTGGACACTCACTGACTTCTTAGATTTACTTTAAATCTGAGAAGCTTTGTATACACAGCACCCATCAACACACTTAATTGACCAGATAAAGGCTCAGAAATGCCTCATTACTCATTGTGAGATGATTGTGCATTGCCAGCAAAGCTGGGTGAGCGGGGGGACATTTCTTGGTATGGAGTACCTAAATAATGTAATGACTATTAGCACTACGATTCAAAATTCCTGAGGTTGCATAGCTGTCTCTGTCACATGTCTAACCCCTCCCTTCTTTTGATGACTAACCTACCAATGCAAACTAGCTGAACCTGGAACAACTGCACGAAGATGGTAATGGGGCTCGTTTGTGACTATACAAGCTTATGTTCTTCTTGGCGATGCTTCTGCAAATGTTTAAAAATCCTAATACGTGTGAAAGCACCAGCTTCTGTTAACCGTATGAGAAAAAGCAAATGCAAAAAGCTACAGGCGCTGGAAACGTCTCTATGCTGCAAATAGAATCATAAGGTTTTCCACAGGAAATTGGTTAGTGGAGGTGGTGAGCAAAGTCCCACCACTTCATTCAACATCCCCGTCACCCTCATACTACAAATGTCCCCTAGCATGCAAGTATGCATTTGGGTAACAGGTTAGAAAAAGATTACAACTGACTTAATGGTAATGACAGTGGGAGTGTTGGGTGGTGGCTTTTTGACATAATGCTGAATCTTTCAGGGTGATTTGAAATTTCACATTAAATCATTTTATATTAATTTTTTGTGCTCCTTAAGCATATCCTAACTTCTAAGCTGTCGACTGACTTTAACAAACTTTTTTGGAAGACTGCAACATAGGACTCAACCTGTTGTTCAGAGGCTGAATCACAGAAATCCCGATGCATTTTCACATCCATTTCTCACAATCTGATTAGTAACACATTACCCGCATACTTTCCTCAGTTGAGTTATGCTATGTTGCTTATGTTTCCCGGTAAAGGGGGATTCACTTTGTTTGGGATTCCTTAAAAATTTGATTTGATAAATGTTTGTTAACACCAGCGTCACAGCCATTAAAGAAAAAAAGTATTTGTGACTGAAGCTGAACGGTGACAAACAAGAATTAAAACATTATGACTTTATGATCACCCCACTCTACTGCATCTGTTACCTCTCTTTATCATCTTTCTGCTTTTCTCTCTTTGCATAACGCTTTCTTCTTCATATTGCAAAACAAACAAAGGGGAATTTTGGAGATAACTAGAAAGTTCTGGATAAAAATGATAATTGGACTTTGTAGGCATTGTAAATTCTCTGACGTGTCAAAACTCATTTTCTTATTGATGAGTCGAGTTGGAGGAATTTCCTGCCTGTCGCCCAATTTAAAAAAAAAAAAAAAAAAATCCTCAGAGCAGTGTGGGCGCTGTGCCATGGTGCGCTCTCTTTCGCCGCTTACAGTGAAAGTTATCAGATTTTTTTTGTTTGTGAGATATTTTTGTAGCCGTGTTGCTTTTGTGCTGCCCGTTTGCCTAAATGTGGGTCATCTAGTCTGCGATAACCTCTTAGAGGTTAAACTCTAGAGGGAACGCAAAGGTCTCCTCTGTTGACACATTGTTACTGCCCGGATTAAAGCTAGGTGCAGCACAGTTCCACTGCCAAATTTCTGTTCATTTTTTACAGCAGAATTAAAAGGTGGAGCAAACTTGAAGTTTGGTTTCTGCTTGGTCAGTGTTTTTTCTGTATAGACAAGATTCCTAATGCCTGTTAATTCCACGGACTTATGATTTATTGATCTTTCTTATCTTGCACTGTACAAATTGAAGGTCAGTTTAAAATCTATATTTCAGCACATCTGTATTTTACTAGGAATGAGCTTCAGTTTTAATAAGATTAAAAGTGAATTATATGTCGTTCAACGGGGTTGAACTGGATCTCTTCTTCCTTCCTTTGTATCTCTTGAGAGAATCACTTTTCGAGAATGATATATAAATAAATTAAGACCCCTTTTTTTTTGTAACTGTATCCACTATTTAGATATGAGAAACTAGTTTACTCTTCACCCCCAGGGCTGCTGTCATTCCAAGGAGTGAAAAACTTTGAACACTGTGTTAATTTGGGGATTTTTATATTTATCTACATGCAGTTTTTAAAATCTCAGATATATTTAATTCTATGTTTATTTCTAAGTTATTTAGATAGTAATTAGCAGCATAGAAACACTGATTTATGAGTCGAGCTGAAAAAGAGTTTTTAAAAAAAAATTTTTTTAACAATAAAATTGTTATGTACCTACTTATGTACGGTATTTGTGTTTAACAAAATTTTAACTGCCGTAAGTTTATCAAATGTTATCTGATCTTATCTACTACTTATCTACTGCTAAGACAAATTTCTCCAAACTTAACGGAAAGGTGGAGAAAAGGGCAAAGGAAAATCCTTGATAACCCTCAAACTGTTGTGCTGTTTCTTTTATCTATGCCAGATAAAAGGGTTCTAATTTATTTTAATCATGATTTCTATGCAAAATGAATTTTCAGCATCGCAGTTCTTCCATATTTTTATGCCACACTCGGGTGGTTTAGACTGAAAATGTTGCCAAAAGTTGCACCTGCATCTGAAAACTGCCAACTGTTTATCTGCCAAGTTGAAATCTAAATTTGAATTTAAGTGTGTTTGCTGTGGTTCACAGCGAAGCGTTATAATCATCTCATGATAGGTGTGCAATTAAAATAAAGCCTGTGATGATGAACATACATATATTTAACCCCACTCATTTTTTTTTTATTGTTGTTGACGAATCAGTTTATTAGAAGGAAAAAAATTATATATATTTTTTTTACATTTACAGTATAAAAACTTACAATGCAGCATATAATCATACAGCAGGGGGTCATAAATGACCCCATTAGGTCACTTAAAAGCCAAGTTTGGAGGCAGATCAGAAACAAATTCATTAAAATTGCAACACTTTAATATTTTATGGTATATGCACTCTTTGAATACCTTTCAAGCATGATAGTAAAACGCATTTTATTGATTGTATTTTATTTTCTCAGACCTACCAATAAAATGTTTCTTCATGTTTGTGTGTAGTGATGCATGCAAACTATTTACTAAATAGTATACTCACATCTTTGGATTTAATGTTCACAGCTCTATTTGCCACATGCATACAATGCATATGCAAGTTTAATGTATTAGGTTGCCAAAGCCAAGGACCTTGTCCCATAGGCCCGTCAATTATTTACCTAACCAAGGTTACTGTACATGTGGAGGCAAACATTCTCTCCCCGAAGCCTTTTGTTCAGACTTGCACGTGTATAGTCTTGCATTTTATTCCAGCTCCGAGGGAAAACTTGATAATGGCCTAATTTTGCCTCGCTTAAAGAAATATTAGGGAAAATAAGGGCAAGTTATTCCTGGTGAATAACTTGTGATCATGCATTTGTAGAAATGCTGCTACATTCTTGAATTAAGTTTTAGGTTGAAATGCCACACTATTAGAAACTGACTGCAGGATCTGCTCAGCGTTTTAGTGGCCCAGATAGGACAATATTAAGGGTTCCGCTATAGTTACATGCTTATTATCGGTGTGCTTATTTGGATTGTTTCTGAGCAAACTAAAAGTATTTTGTAAGAGTCCTAAATTCTTTTGCAACCACTAAATAAGCGTGTTTTTAAGGTTACTTCGATTCTGACTGCAGGTTGTCTGATAAGTCAGAAGCAAATGTGGATGAAATCGCAGCTTGCGATAGCAAAGCTGTTCTGAATAGATGGAGTTATGCTGATCCAGCATGTGTTGGTATCAGCGCTGGTTGAAGCAAACAGGCGTAGACTTTGTTTGTCATCCTGACTAAACAAGCAGCTGATTGAACGACTGGTTGGTGAGTGTGTTTATCACTGACTGGTGTTTGTGCGGGACACATGGGGGGGGGGTGACACAATGGTAGATCTATATGTTTCAACCGTTTTCTGTTTCCAACAATCAAATCTGCTCAGTTTGAACTGAACTAAAGCACTTTAAAACGAAATTATAAATTCACATAATAACAACCATAACAGTAGAGTTTAATACATTTATAGAATAACTAAGTAAAGATAGGGCAAAATATCAGGACAGCAATACAATATCTTTCATCCTATTACAATACAATTATTAATTCACTGGTCCAGTATTTTTTTTAATCAAAAAATTAATTAATAATAAGGCATAGATTTGTCTGAGAATATTGACGTACCTCTTAGACACTCTTATTTCATCATTTAAAATAGAAGCCCCCGTGTGTCTGGAGGGTATGTATTTTCCGCACAGCTACTGGTAAGGCCAATCTACTATTTTTAAAGGTGCTTTAGCTTGTGATGATGATGTTACATTGTGCCAGTTTTGTGTTGCCAAAGCAATGTTAGAAATAGACCCGTGTGCTGAAAGAAGCATGCCAGCCATGCCGTTTATTGTATCTCTATTGACATGAGTTGGCCATAAGTCATATTTATCAACAGCACATAAGATTTTTAAAGGTTGTGCTTTTTTTTTAGGTTGTTTCCCAATCACTATTCTGCCCATGGCAGGGGTTATTTTGAGGGGGGGAAAAGGCATTAATTCATCATCAGTGCATTTTGTAATCAGCAGTGTTTTGGTTCACGTCTGTTAGCATGCTAACTCGTTTCAGTCACACAGGCCTGGACCATCTGGAAATCACCAGTTTATAAAGAAAATATTGTATACTGGCTGAGGAGTGGTTGCTGGAGGTTTTTTACAGCTGGTGTGAACTTGTTTGCAAAGAGGTGCACCAAAAATCTTCTTGCAATTTGCTCTGCTGGGGTGTTGACAGGCATGTGGAACTGAGGCCTTTATTTTATGTTAGCAATCTGAGATTACAATTAAGACTGAACACTTTTAAGAGCATTTTAGCAATTTTGGTATTTACTAATGATTTACTAATGAGCTGCACTGACTGAAAGCCCAGAAGGCTTTCTTCTTCTTTTTGTGTGTGTGTGTGTGCGGCTGGTCTTACTGCATATGCATTTGTAGGAATTTTCCCTTTCAGGTTTGCAGCTTCCAGTTCACTGGACGTTGTGTCAAATTTAGTGATGTCTTATTTTGCACCTGTTGTGCCTGTGAAATTAGCCGTTAGGAGGGTTAGTTGGAATGCCAGAGGCTGATGTAATCAGGACGAGAGCAAACCTCGGGGTGAGTGATGGATGTCAAAGCTCTGCGCCAAAGCTTAAACCGTGTTAAGAGCTTAATGATGCTGGTACTTTTGTGTAGCAGAGCAGAACTTATCTAAACAGAATCAAAAGTAACATAGATCGTCAGCGTAAAAAGGGAAAGCCCCAACACAAGGCGCACACAAGCAGTCAAATTGCTTTTAATAGCACGCTTGTGGGTTTGCAGTATTTTAGTATTTAGTCACATTTCTATACAGAATGGTACATAATGAAAACCACGATTGGCAAAGCTATTAGGAGATTTTGTTTGCTGGCATTTTTATCCATTTGTATATTGCAATATTATTAGATCACCCCTCTAGAAGTTTAACTTACCCTCTGGACATTTTAGTGATTGTGGCCTAAGTAGCAGTGCTTTGTAGTCTTATTTGTCAGTCACGTGTCATGTTGTCATTTGCAGTCTTCCTAGATTTTAAGTGGCTCTTTGAACATTTTACATTCAGTGCTTAATGCATTTATTCGACCAACTGTCATAACCACGAAAACACAAAAAAATTTTTTTTCAAACCTGTTAAAAAAACGGGTTTAAAAGAAACGGAATTCCAGAATTCACTGAGATGAATTCATGTTTTTATATCCAAATTTGAGCTGCACTTCCCTGAAAGTCTGAAATTAAACAAGAATAACATTCAACTACTAAAAAAAATGTTCTATTCAGGAATGCAAGTAAATAACTATAACAACTGTAATTTGACATCTCTACCAAAAATAAATAAATAAAATAATAATAATATGCCCTACTTTTTTCTGCTTTCAATAAAATTCATTGATAATAACATTATATTTTCGCCTTACAAATATCATTTTAGTTAAACAATTTGAGCATACTGGTGGATTAACCATTACTGAAACATAAAAAAATGATAATTGGTAATTACCAATATGTTGAGGGCTGATGGTTTAGGGTTGCTGTGGCCTAAACCTTGGGTGGTGGTATATTAAAGGTGTTGAACGCTGTACACTTGAGCTGTAATTCAAAATTGAAAATGGCTACTGTATTCAAATACTGAATTCAAAACTTTTCACCTCAGTTGTTTTTTTGTTTTGTTTTTTGCATGATACATACCTCTGTTGGGTGGCTGTAGTTCAGGTGGTAGAGCAGGTTATCCACTAATTGGTAGGTTGGTGGTTGGTTCTGTGCTTTTTACAGACTCAGAATAATTAACAAACATTTAGGCTGTGTACCCAGTAACCAGCCCACACATCTTACCCTTGTTCCTTTCCTTCAGACATTCTCTCTCTCTCTTCTTTGACGTCGCCTACTTTGACTGTCTTCTTTTATATAGGTTTCCTTTTACACTTTAAGTTTCTCTCCGTGCCGTTGCCTTCATTTTCTGTCTCTGCTCGGCTCAGATGTTTGATTTCAACTCCTCCACCGCGCTCAGTCAACAGTAGAAAGCATTAAGCAGATTATGTGCTTTCGGTACTGTAGCAGTAATTTCAAAGGTGGGAAAACGGTGGTCACTGCATGCCAAGGCACCCTTAAAAACAAGAGTTTGATTCTCTGCAGGAGGGAATGAAGTAGCAAAGACTACTTTATCCATTTCTCACACTTTCAGACATTCTGAGCAGGTTAATAGATCGGCTGCAATAAATCACCTGCTTGACATTTACAGCAACAGTAAGGTGTGGATCATTTACCTTCACCCTCTGTGTTAAACTGGGAGGACTGTGGGCTTGTGTAAGAGAAAGTTATACTATATTTCCTAAATAGGACACAACTAAAAATTAGATTTTTGGGTCAGATACCTACTGAATTGGGCTCCAACAGTAGCCTGATTTCATTGCTAATATGTTTCCATTATTTAATTCGTTTTTATTTATTATAAAAGTTAGATTTTAAACTTTAACTGCCAAAGTAGAGTTTGTTCTGTGAATGGTTTGAATGAAAGTAAATAAATCCCTTGCTGCTTTGAAGTGGTGCTAGGCTACTGTAGCAGGAAAGTCACATATTACTGCGGTCATTACTCTTCTCTATAGATCAGTCATCAGCTCTAAATTTAGAATAGTGGCCTTGGTTTCTCAGGCACAGTGATTCAAGTTATTCCATCATAACATAACAGCAGTGCAACTCTGAGATTTGTCACAGGCATTTAGAGAAATGTATCCCATTACGAACTGTTTGGGTTTGGAAAGTCCCGCATATTTCAGTTACAAAGCAGCTGGACTGGTGCAGGTTACCTGCTTAGCCCATAGTTGCTAACATTAAAGGACCTCATTCTACCAAAGCTGGAGTTTGAATCATCTAGAATGACATTTATCCTCTCAGTTATGTAGACTCAAAGCTACATGTTTGTTGCTTGTAATGTCATGTGACAGATCTTGATAAAAAGCCTTACTTTTCTTTTTCCCCATCCAATTGTCGAGTAGTTGCATGACAAGAAAGAATAAGTTCAGGCTTACTTGACCTGAATGCTTTTGCACCACATGCTGATAAGGGCCGCAAATGTATGCTTTGATTCTGATTCTAAATTCATTTAAAGAACTTTAATTATGTGTCATATCTTGTAACAGAAAGCAAAAAAAGGCTCAAACAGACTGAGAGAATGCCTTTGTTTCTTGCATTCAGTGTAATTTGAACAATATCATTCTCTGTTATTGAGCAAATTCAAAACAGACAACTTAGCATTTTTAATAGTATAGTTAACAAATTCTATTTAAATGGCTTATTGCTTACTGCATTCTGTAGGTGAAGTCACATTGGATTAACTAATCATAACATGTACAGTGTTTTAAAAGTGACATAAAGGCATAACTAATAATTAGGGTGGTGATTTGTAATTGGACAAAAACCTAGCACGAGCTGCCATGTTTGTTATCGAAGATCTTCTCTCGCGGCGGGTAAAACTCCCACATCTGCCAACAACTTTGCCCGTTGAGCCTATGTGAAAGGACACGTTAGTACGAGATGTAATAAGGATGGCTGGTTTAAATCAATCATCCCTTGGCTTAGAGGTACATGACATGAAATCAGTTGTATTTCCTGTTGATTGGCAGTAATATGTAAGAAAAGCACTGACAAATTGTCTACTGTGAGTAATGTTCTTCTCCTTTTTTTCTGCCTGTAAACACAGATCTCCTTAATTCTACTTTGTTCCTCCTTTAACTGTCATCAACATGGGAGCTGAGTGACGAAGGAGGGGAGGAGTCCAGCTCTACTGTAAATGGGCCATAATCCAGCTGGGCCAAACTCTGCCTCTATATCTGACTGCAGCTTTCTCTCCCGTGGCTTTTCTCACTCTCCTCTTTCTCACTCTTTCCTCATCTTAGCCCTTCTATTTTTCTCACACTCTGGCACACTTGAACTCCCCATTTTTTTATATTTCTCACCTTATTTCAGTTTGCTTTAAGCTACTGTTACTTTCTCTGGACTACTGTTCTGCTTCTAACCTACTTTCAACACGTTGTGTTTTCTTAGTAGATGAATGCTGCTCAACAGGCCTCAGCTTTGTTTGTTTACTGTACTTTCATTGAGAGCCTTCTCTAACCTTGTTATTGTTCTGAAACGGGCTGGAATTCCTGACAAGCTTCCCATTTCTCCCATAATGTACACTATTTCTTCCTGTCTTCCTGCACGCAAGTACGATTTAAGGTGCATATTCTCAGGTGATCAATCCCAAAAAGTTGACGCAAAAAGAGTAAAAAGAAAACGCGTGTTTGAGGACAGCAGTGCTGATTGTTGTTGATGCATTTTAGGTCCGTTAACTTTTGTCCTTTTTTGCGCTCCAACTTGCACATTGCAGGACTTGAATAACCTGCTGCTCCTGTTGCCACTGTTGAAATTTTCCATGTTCACAGATCTTCTTGAGTTCGTCAGTTATTTTGGCGGCACACGAAGGACAAACATCCTGCAGTATAGCAACCTAACTACCAATTTAATTGTGTTAGTATATTCGATTAATCGCTTTGACTGCCTGTATGATTAACTGTATAAAGTCATTCATCCTTAAACAGGATATTCAGTTCAAGTTCATTTATTAAAACAGCACCAAATCATACAGCAGTCACCTCAAGGTGCTTTATATTGTAAGGTAAAGACCCTACAGTATTGGAGAGAAATACCCAACAATGACAACACCTTATGAGCATGTTGATGGTGGGATGGAAAAACTCCTTTTTACTGTGACAAAACTTCCTGCAGAACCGTTCTGAGGGAGGGAGCCCTCTTCTGTGACCCGTTGGAGGTAATGGGAGGGAGACAGGACAAAATTCAGATTGTGTAATTAATGATTAACTTCATCATTAGTCATTATCAAAGCCAGAAGTTGATTTTTGCTATTGTTGTTGATCAGCCATTATCGCCATTATGCTTCGGCATAATAATGCATAATTACACTTGAAACAAAGAATGAAAAGAGTTTCTGTAATCTCCACATGTGCATATGCAGTAAAAATAATACGAGATGGAAATTGTTTGGGTCTGAAATGTGCAGCCAGTGCAAGGGCATTCTGTGCACCCATGTACACAGTCGCAGAAGACAGCCACTTGCCCAGTTGAATATAATGTAATAAATTAAGAACCATGAACCTTTACATAAGTAAGAATGCACCCTTATGTCTGTAACTTGACACAAAGTGCTTTTCTGTCACAAAAAAAAAAAAAAATGTGAACATTATTCCACCCCCTCAGGCCTGTTTCACTTTCATAAGTTTGGATTTTGCCATTTAGCGTCTTGCATGTTTAATGCTGGTCGTTGCTCAGCTGCTGTGTTCTCGCTGCTGCTTTTGGACATTAAATAAATTCAGCTTGTGCAGCGACAGTCTGAGGCCTCGTCATAATGTTAGCTGTTCTCTTTCCTGCACATTTCCCTCCTCACTGCATGGTCTATCAGCCTTTCAGCCATTAATTACAGCTGACGCTCTATCCATTTTCCTCAATCTGCTCTTCGCTGTACTCCCTCCTTTCTCTGTGTCTGTGCTCTCTCACCACTGATTCATCACTCTTTACTCTCAGTCCGCCCCCTCTTGCACAAAGACGATAAATGGTGTTTGTCAGAATACATTAGCTTTACCACTACAGCTCATCTCTCATCTGCATGATTTTAGTCAATAACATTATTATTGCCTATTACAGAGAAAATGTGTTTAATTTATCTTGTCAGTGTAAAAAAAAGAAAGAGAAAAAAAAACCGACATTCATTTTTAGGCATTTATTGTAATGGATGTGATAGTTCAAGATCATTTTAGGCATTCAGGTTTTATATGTGCCACATAATCCGCTAATAATTTTCTGCATAATTTTAGATTAACCCCACAATAGCTGTACCTTTGAACAAGACACTAAATTTCTGTGATCTTCCACGTGCTTTCTACTAGTCC
>VUQR01022770.1:4612-27685 GCA_015108515.1 Hemichromis elongatus | reverse complement strand
TAAATCTTTAATCCAAACACCACCCTGTGGTCATTTTACATTACCAGCAGTTGAGTCATGCCATTACAGACCAGAATAGAAATTTGTAGCATGTGGCATTTTTTTGTTTTTCTTGTTGTACTGTTGTTGTTTACTAAACTCCTTTCAGTTTTCAAAGCATCTTACTTTCAATTATATCAAATACAAAATGTGTCTACATGTCTGCTCTCCTCTTCTTCCCCAGCGGGACAAACAGGGAGCATGAAAGCTAGCTGTATCAGAGCCAGATCAAATGTGTGCATCTAACTTTCTTCTGATTGGTTCTTTCTCTCCAGAGCATTTTCATCTCATTTTTATCCATTAACAAAACAATAAATTTCATTGTGCAGACATTTGTTTTGTTTTGTTTTTAGTTATTGTCGTATTTCCTTCAGGGAAAAAAAAAGTTGTTTATGGAAAAACTATGATGAAAATTATTGGTCATTGAAATGAATTCTGCTACATTGTCTTCATGCACAAGGCACACCATAGTATAGTCTGAGGAGCTTAAAAGAAGATGAATGGACTTTATTAAGTTTGTTGATGATGTTTTAGATCAACTGAAGCATCTTCAACAAAATTAAAGAAGTTCAGCTGCCCTAATTTTAGACCTCCTCCTGTAAGAATAACAATCCAAAGTCTGGTACTAGACAGTATTGCAAATATATTCATCATATTAATGTTTATCCATCTATTCTCTTCAGTTTATCCTTAAAAGGGCCGACCATAGGATGAGAGGCAGGGTACACCCTGGACAGGTTGCTAGTCAGCTTCAGGGCTAACACAGAGAGACAGACAAACCATTCAGACTCACATTCACACCTTCGGGCAATTTAGATTCACCTATTAACTTAACCCCACTAACTGGATGTCTTTGGACTGTGAGAGGAAGCCAGAGATTGTGCAAACTCTATACAGAAAGAACCCAGCCAGATGGTGGAGTCAAACTCAGGAGCTTCTTGCTGTGAGGCAACAGTGCTAACCATCATGCCACTGCGCTGCCATAATTATTTTATTATGCTATAGCAATAAAGATCTAAGTTTTTGTTTCCACTTGAACGCATGGAGTTGTAAATTAATTGGCATCTGTTTGAGGGAGTCATTCAAAAAAGAAAGAAAGAAAGAAAGAAAGAAAGGGTTTGTGTCTACTGAAATGCTTGGGCTTTTAACTCTTTTAAGGTCTGCTTGAATTCGTATTGTAGCATTCCAAATGTTGGGGAAATTCCACATTTGCGTAAGCAAATTTTATAGACTTCATCTATAATATTATGCAATATCTGTCACAACAAGGTATTCAGTGTTTGTTTCCTTACAGTTCTGTTGCTCATGCTGGAAATGTTTTACCTAAAGACTTTAGATCTAAAAAGCTGTGACACCACGAGTGCAGTTGTTTGCCAGGTTGATGATGAACGAATAGCATAGATGTTTGTTTTTGGTATGATCCTCTTTGTTAAAACAACTCACTTAAGAAGGTAAATGGGAACTGAATATTAAAGGAGCGCATAGAGTCCTGTGAAAACATGACTGTATGACTAGCAGAAAAATAATCACCCATTAGGATATTTGTATAAACTGTATTGTATTAAACTCTGCCAGAATAAACATGCACAGCTACCTGCTGTGGAGAGCCCTTTTGACAAGGGAGCATCCAAATGTAGCACACACAAAAGCATATCGATATTTTGGCTATCTGTCTTCCATCAGGATCAATGGTGTGTCCTAATATCTAGACTATGTACAGAATCAACTGAACAATAAAGGGAAAATGACTGTTTTGTATATACATTGTCTGCATGTAACTTGTTGGTGCCAAATTGATTAGACTACTGAAGCAGATTACTGTACTTCTAGGTGAAACTCCTAATAGTTTCAGTTTGCGGGTTTGTTAAGTTTCACAATGAACCATACTTAGCCACTGAAGTTATAGTGATTCAGAAAACTAGGTCTGAAGTTGAGGCATGCATCTTTAAAACAGGCGCATTTATTTTTGTGGTGCAATGTAATAAAAAGTACTTATTGATATTGTAACTGTTTACAGTTGTATTCCGTGTTTTATGATTGCATACTTTGCTCAGATGGCGATCAGAAGTGAAGCTGGAGCTGCATTTTGAATCCTGATACCATTTGAAATTGGCTGCATTGGAGGCATCTTGACTAGCTCAACATAGATATGAATAGACATCTTAGCTTAGGGTGTCTTCCAAGATCCATCAACGCTACTCCCCTTGGTTGCGGTCCAGTTTACATAAGCAAGTGTCACCTTTCCAATGACCATGAGAAACCAGGCCCTGTGAATTTGGGTCATGCTTTTTTAGATGCCAGTGCTCCTGATCAGTGAGGTGGATTCAAAGTTCTAGTTAATGTAATCCACTCTATGTCTCAGTTCTGATTAAACATGTGGAGAAAATGGACAGCAAAACACTTAAAGCCTTAATTGAGAAGTGATGATGTAACAGCACTGGAGCCAAGATATCTATAGACCTGAACGCAAAGTCATTGTCAGGCTTAGCAAGCTAATCCTATTACATAATCCCCATATACATTCCACCTAGTGTGCTACCAAAACAAACAACAGGGGAAAGATTTAAGCCCTTTAATGCGGTCAAATTCCTGTGATGGGTTACACAGCAGTGTCAGTCGAACACAGTAGACTTACTGTATTCTTGGTTTGCATCCTGCCACTTGACTTGCAGTGCAGCTGTCAAGTTGGTCTTAGTGACTAGTTAAGCCTCACAGTGTAGTTGATGTGTGTAAATCTCTCAGTTGGAAATAACGACGTGTGTATCTATGTGCGATTAGATTAGTTTATTCAATTCTTTACTTTGTATCGTAACACACTTAAAAGATTGGACTGAGATTTGGAGTCTAGACACCACACAGAGAAGCTGTTAGTGATCGGCTTCGCTGGATTTGGCTTACAGTTGATTTGTTTTTCATTTTTAGCATTAACGAAAAGACATCTGGCTCGTCATTGGGTCATGTCAGCCTCGGGAAAACACTGCAAACACTACAAGGGTTTGAATATCGATGAAGGATGGATCGTTTTTTTTAATCACCCTTAGATCTGAGTCAGTCATGATGCAAGTTGACTGTCACAGCCCTTTTAGCGAACAGAATAATTTTTACGGCTAGCAGTGGCCAGTGTTTATTTGTTGTGTCTCATTAATAATATGTATATTTGGAATCCGTCTTCAGAAAATTGTCTCATTTAAAGGTGATGCGAACGAGCCACCTGAACTTAACATTTCCATCTTGCAAATCAGCGATCTTGACATATTTTTTCCCCCTCTTTCCTCTCTCTATATATTTCAGTTCATCGCCCAGAGAAGGAGAGATCAGCAGCTCTGTGGCACCTGCCCAATCCAAGACCAGCGGGCAGACTCATAAGATCTGTTTGGTGTGTTCAGATGAGGCCTCTGGATGCCATTACGGGGTTGTGACATGTGGCAGCTGCAAGGTTTTCTTCAAGAGGGCCGTTGAAGGTTGGTCTCCCGCAATCTGCATCCAAGCCTCAGTCCCTCAGACACGACACACTCCTCGTTAATGCTGGAAATTCAGTTTTACTTTAAATTAATGATGGTACTATTAAATTTATACTAGTCTATAATGAGAAGTGTATATTTTATTATGTACTATATCTATAAGCTTATATACATATGCACTAAATAGTAGTTATTACACTCTAAGCCTTGATGCTTCTGCACATCTCTGCTCTGTCCTGAAAAAGAAAATTTAATGATTTCTCTAAGTTGAGGCTCACAGTTGAATAGTAGAGTGCATGGTGAGCTTATATGCCTTCACTTGTTTGTGGGTTTAGTAAATTACTTGTATTTCTCCACCTCTTTTATTCCCCTTCCTGTTTGTAATATTTTCAAGCAGGGACTGCTTACAACTGGTTTTAATTACCAACAAAACAAACCATAACCCAGAAATATCATCTTTCCATTTTCTTTTCCAGCTTTCCAATAAAGTGGCCACGCTCTCTAGCCAATTTATTAGGTACACCTTACTAGTACTGGTTTAGACCCCCTTCTTTTTTTTATTCAGAGCTGCCCTAATTCTTCATGGCATAGATTCAGAAGGTGCTGGAAACATTCCTCGGAGATTTTAGTATATGTTAGCATCACACAGTAGCTGCAGATTTGTTGGCTGTACTTCTGTGATATGACTCTCCTGGATAATAGTGATCTGTTGGACTGTTAAGGTTATTTGAGTACAGTGAATTCATATTTATTAAAGAAAAATGTGCTTGAGATTATTCAAGCTTTGTGAGGCTGAAGCGTTTAAGCAATGCTTAGTTGGTCCAAAAGGACCAAAAATGTATCCCCCACACTGTTACAACACGACCACTGTGTTTATACAAGGCAGAAGGGATCCCTGCTTTCATGTTGTTTACACTAAATTATGACCATATTGTTTTTTAATGTTTTCAGTTGTCCAATTTTGTTGAGTCCATGTGAATTGTAGCTTTGGTTTCCTCTTCTTAGCCAGCAGCAGTGGGACCTTGTGTGCTCTTTTGCTGCTGTAGTTCATCTGCATCAAGATTTGACATGCCGTGCATTCAGAGGTGCTCTTCACCATATCTTGATTGGAACAAGTTACTGTTGGTTTTCTAGCAGCTCTGACCTCTGGCAAAAATACCCAGAGAATGCCAGGGCATTCTAGAGACCTGCCCCTCACTAGATGTTTTCTCTTTATTGGACCATTTTCTGTAACCCCCCAGAGATGGTTCTGTGGGAAAATCCCAGCTTAGAATACTCAGACCAGCCCGTCTGGCACCAACAACCATGTTGCATTCAAAGTCACATATATCACCTTTCTTCCTGCTCAGTTGCTGCCATGCAATTGGCTGTTTACAAGCAGCTGAGCAGGTGTGCCTAATAAAATGTCCGGTGATCGTATCTTGTAATGGGGCATTTAGTTCTTATCACAGGCAAATATATTTCATTTGATTTGATTACATTTTTGTTCAGTCACAGTGGTTACACAGACCTATTCAGTATGTGCACAAACAAGTAAGAAAAATGTACATAGATACTTCAGTGTACATATTTATCTCTAAATCGTTTGTGTGCCAGAAGGCTTTGGAGGGAAGGGCAAGAATGCATTTGATAAACCGTATTTTGCATTTAAAGCTTTTACTGTCATGCATTCCCCCTGAGCTTCTCCTCTTCTCTCTTTCCGTCCCGTCTTTCTACAAGCTGTCTCTGCAGATATGTTACAGGTTGCTCAGAATAGGTTTTCCGAGGTATTTTAAGTCATTATTAGCCACTAACCCTAACTTTAAGCCATACACTTCTATTTATCATTGGCCAACCTTAATGTAGATGCACAGAAATGACTCACATGATTTTAGATTTCAGTTAACATAACCCTGTCCTTTTCTTTCATGTCTGTGCGGTTGCTGGTGAAAGAATCAGACTTGCTTTAGGGAAATCGTTACTCTGAATATTTGGGGACACAGTGTAGATGGATTATTTGATTATTATTTGACAGCAGTTAAAGGAATAAAACAGGACTGGTTTTTAATGGAATTTATAATAGAAACATTTTGCAGTCTAATACATAGAAGAAAAAAAAGTATCAGACAAACTGATACAGATAGCCTGAAACTGTAAACAAGAACTCTTGGTATGCGATGAATTATATCTATGCTATACTAAGATTATGTTTAACGGTTATCCAGCATGTCGGTATTTGTTATGCAGTGCTGGTGTAACTGCCAAGCATTCGATATGAAGTGCAATTTTACTTTGAAAATAACTGTAACAATAACAGTAGCAATGAGAAAGTCATACCTGTCATTTTTGTTTTTCTCTTCCCCCTCTTCCTTCTCCGGTCATTGTCTCTATGGGGAAGGATGGAGAGCACGACAAAACACAGATGGTAAATAAATACACTTTCAATAATAATAATGACAAGAATAATAATGATACTGATTATTATTATTATGATGATGATGATGACGATGATGGAAATTTTAGCATTCATGATTTGCCCATGTCCCCTGTACTTTTTCAGCACTGATAAATCTGCCTAGAAACATGCAAAGCCTGTTCTGCCAACTATCTGTTAATGCATGCAAATGTACTGATTTGGTAATTCAAATCAGCATAAACTGCCTGTGAATGATTTTTGCACTCTTCATTTTCTGTCTGGAAGGCCCCTCATCTCTCTAAACGCAATCACATGCTGTCTCCAGTTAGGTCTGTTCGTTCAGCACATTACTTCCTGAGATCTGACGTGAGAAATGAAACCTCTGCCAGCACCCTTTAAGCATTCTAAACTTTAAAAAAAAATCATTCATTTAAAATTGCATCACCGAAATCATTTGCACATTTTATCAGATTGCAATTTAATTTTTCCTTCTGTTAATTATGAAGCGGAAATACTGGTCACGTTTAAGCTCAGCACCTCTCTGCTCGGAGTTCAAAGTGCCAACAACTAACCCGGTATGCCAGTATTGGCTACAAACCCATCTACAGGCTTCACCAACCACTGCTGTTGGGTCGTGCCAGACCCTTGTTAGCAGATTAGGGCGGGATAAGGGAGGGAGAATACCACCGGGATTCAGCTGGCACTTCTGACACCGCAGATGGCTGTTTACGCCGTTGTTTGCAATGACTCTCTGTGCTATCAGCGATGGCTGCAACAGGCAGCTCCAATCTTGTCATCACAACACCAATTTTCAATGTGGAATATTATGATTATTATTGCGTTTCATAGCTCCTGATTTCTATGTGGACATCGGGATTAGTTTCGCCAACTGTAATATGCAATATTGCAGTGCTGATCCCTGCTTTTTGTGCTGATTTTCCTGTCTGTGCTGGTCACAAAGGGAAAAATGAGTGTTTACGCTTCAGTTCTTTTTCAGCTTCTGCCTGGGTCACTGTAGCTTCTGTACGCATCCCTATTTGTACGATCAGATCTGTGAACATATTTTACTGTTTACTGATCATTTTCAGCCATGTTAATTCAAACCAAACCTTTCCCGCTGCTGATCCTTCACATTATGAGCTGCCAATTGGTGGACCAGCAGGATGCTACTGTTGTAAATAAGTTACTTGAAAATAGAGTTTAAAGTGGGAATCTCAGAGTTGGCAGAGCTTCATTAAGGGTCCATGTAAAGTACTTTACTTTTATGTGCAGTGCTGACAGTGAAACAGTGTGAATCATCTGAACACATGGTTCATGGTTTGCGACAGTTTTTTTGACATTTAAATAATTTTTTCATGTCCTTGGTGTTTAACGGTGGTTGATTTTAAACCTTTTAAATTCATGTCTTTTTTGGTGTAATTGAGTGGTTTTCATTTAAAAGACTGGTCACATGCTCATGAAATAACTTTAATTAACCAGAAGTTTTTTTTAGAAAGCTGGGTTCTCTTACTGCCAGACTTTTAAATCAAGAATACCACTTAAATAGAAAACCTGTCTGACAAATTGAAGTAAGCTAAAAGATCTCAAAAGCAACACAACATGCTACAAGCTGAAAAAACAACCCAGAAAGAAAGTCACTGACATCTATCAGTCTAGAAAGGTTTCGGTTTCCAGTGAAAGGTGGTGAGAACCATTATCCACAAATGGAAAAAACCTGGAAAAGTGGTGAATCCTCCCATGTCACCAAAATTACCAAAATGACTCCATGATAATGGGGGAGTGACAAGATAAAAACCTCTGCTGACCAAAAAGAACACAAAGGCTCGCCTCATATTTGCCAAACTACGTCCTGATGATTAACTTTTTTGGAAGGTTTGATTCCAGTTAATATCTTGGGTAAAACTAACAATGCATTTCATTAGAACAACATCACACCAGGAATCAAACATGGTGGTGGTACTGTGATGGTCTGGGGGCTTCTTTGCTGCTTCGGGAGAATTGCAGTAATGGATGAATTCTGCTCTTCACTGAAGGAAAACATCCAGCCAGGAGTTCACACCCTGAAGCTTAAACACTTTTTGGTTATTTAGCACCAGAATGATCTGAAAGACACCAACAAGTCCACCTCTGATTGGCTTTAAATAAAAAGGAGGGGTGTAAACTACTTCAAGTCTGGATTTAAATCAGATTGAGATGATTTAACATAACCTTAAAACAGGTCGCTCATGCTTGAAAACCCTCCAGTGGGGCTGAATTAAAACAATTTCACAAAGAAGAGTGGGCCAAAAATTCCTCCACAGTGATGTGAAAGGCTCAGTGACAGTTAAACGCTTGATTGGAGTTCTCGATGCCAACGGTGGCACAACCAGTTATTAGGTTTAGGGGACAATTAGTTATCCACAAAGGGACAGGAAGACTTAAATAGGTTTGTTTTTTTTTCCTTTAATGAATGAAACCATCATTTAAAAGCTGCATTTTATATTTACTTGCCTTGTCTTTATCTAATGTTAAAATGACTGAAACGTGTGTCAAATATGTAAGAAAACAGCACTGGATATGCCTTGCTGTATACAAAGGCACATGCTTTTTTTATGTTGTCACTTGAATAATATGATTCTTTTTATATAGTGCTTCTTTTCATATTTAAGTGCCCACGAAATTTAAGTTATCACACACTGTGCAGTATTGCTCTTCCATTGTATTATATGTCTCCAGCAGTATAATTAAATGCCCCTTAGGTCAAAAAGCATCAAAAGCATTACATTTTAAAGATCAGGCTAGATTAGGAGATCAGTGTTCATCCTCCACCCTAGGGGGGATACTGACACTGGTGACTTTGTGTACAGTCAATGACTTTTTCTGCAATCATGCAGGTTTTCAGCAGCTCTATAAAAAAAAAAAAAAATGAATGGTTTCTGGAGAGTTTGTTGTATCATCTATTATAATGAGTTTTAGTAACATGGAAAGACTATTTATTGAATCCTCTGCTTTTGCCGCTCATTATAATGCGTAGAACAGCCATTACACCATGATGAGTAATAGTATTATAACACGAGTGACTAATAAGTAGGCTTTTCACCTTACCCCGCCATAATAAGCTACAATGTAGAAATTTACTCACACAGAAGGGACATTTGTTTGATAAGATAGTCGTTTGAACTTAGCATTTTTCACAGGAACACCACAAATGATAGAGGAGGGATTTTTTTTTCTTGTGTTGCAGAGCTGGAGCAGACTATAGTCTCGCTCGGTGCTTTGCAGCACAGGTCCAGTGAGTCGAAAAATTAGCCTGCATTTTACTTTTTTTGTGGTTTGTGCATTTCCAGTGTGTCCTGTGTTTACGCAGTCTTATTGAGGACAAAAATAAACACAGTTCCAACTGTGAGAAAAGCAGACTTCTATGTAAAGGTAGTGGAAATGAAAAAAAAAAAGTCTCATAACTTCACTCTGCTGACTTTCGATTGACAGTGACTGGTAACTGAAGGAAGTAGTAACGACAGATGTTTGTTAGTTGCAACCTTTTCTAAAAAAAACTGCCCATGGGCATGTTTTTCAGAGATAAACGACGCCAACACTTCATATGAAATTGTTGGGTTAGTGACTCACATGGAAAAAATCAAAGACTATTCTAATTAATCATCGCATTTTGATTTCAAAGAAGTGTCAGAGTGAAACCTTAAACTATGACCAATTCCACAGCATAGGTTATCTACTGAATACTCATCACAAAAATAAAAAGCATATCTGTTGCTAGAAGGAAAGTAATTAATCAGATACTTCTCAGGTCCTGTCATAGAAGTGCTATAAGGCTACTTAACTGAGCTGAAATGGAAGCGTGATATAAAACAGATCATAGCAAAGCCCAATGACTCAGTGGGGCCGTTCACAGCTGAAAAATACAGACCTGTAAATTATATTGAGAGAATTCTGCAGATTGGGATGTTTAAAGTGTACAAGAGGCAATGTTAATGTAGAAAATGCTACATTTATCCTCGGGCCTGTTTTTTCTTACACGTTACACTTGCAGTCAGGATCATTTTTAGGCAAATTTTAATCATCAAAAAGAAAAGTGCTGAGAATAAGGCTCAGTTGGATATCTGAGAAAATCAAAGATGCTCTGTTAGTCAGGTGAACTGCCACAATATAAAAGCATTTAATATAATGTCTTCAATGAATTTAGGAACAATAAACATTAAGAAGTTTCATTTCAACCAAAGACTCGTACTCCTCATCTTATTTCTCCGTACTAGGCATCTCCATTTTTTTTAAACATCTAGTCGACTAGCTGTGCACATTCATAAAATATAGAATTATATATGTATTTACAATCCTTTAACAACAAACTATTGCTTGCAAATATTCTACCAAAAAAGTCGTTTAGGGGTTGATTGAGTTCACATGACTTCCTCCTTGTGGTCACAAATCAACTGCTCCTTCTTTTGCAACAAAGGGGTTATTAAGAAATCCAAAGTGACCATGCTCTGTAAACAAATGTGGACCTGTTTTAGAATCTGGTGCATGTGTCATAATAGGAATGTGGATAAGGTGGACTGTGCGTTACTCTCAAAGACCAGCAGCATGGATTTTGCCATCTAGTCTAAGTGCATAGTTGTGGAAGCGAAGCTGTCACCACCGAAGGGATGCCACCAGCTTGTTAGGCTTACTGTAGAATCAACAGGTGATTAGTGTGGTCATAGATATTACTCATGTTAATCCGTCTGAAACATGCTTTGCTAGCTAATGTCTTCTTTTCCCCCTCCTTCTTGTCCTTCTTCTATTAACAGGCCAGCACAACTACCTGTGTGCAGGGAGAAATGACTGCATCATTGATAAGATCCGCAGGAAGAACTGCCCAGCCTGCCGCTTCAGAAAATGTCTTCAAGCTGGAATGAACTTGGAAGGTAAATGATCAGACCCATCTTTAAAGGAGTCCAGAAAACATTCAAAGCTTTAATGAAAAACTGTGCATCTTTATCTTGTCTTATGTGCAATATTGGGAAGTAAAGTACCTGTGCTGGTTATATTTCCAGTAGGGATTTGATTGGATCATTCACACAAAGGGGGATGTGGCAGTTCTTCTCGTAAAGCCTGAAATACTCTGTACTTGGACTCTCGTCTGTATGTGCAAGGGCTTGTTGCTGATTGGTGCCTCCACTTGGCTTATGTTCAGCCTATAATATTGACTGATCTTCTTTCATCTTGGCTTCCACCATGACTAGACCAGTGCCATTGCCAAACTGCAGCAGTAATCCCTGCAGCTGCTTCAAAGTGATGCCAATTTGTCATTCAGGGCAGCTGTGATTCAGTGTGAGCAGCTTTAGTTTAGGGCGGTGGTTCTTAAAGTTTTTCGGGAACCCCAACTTAAGAAGCTAAAAAAAGTTACTGTCCCACACAATTTTTAATTAATCAATAAAAAAACTGAACCAAATTGGTTAATTTAGTGAAATTAATAGTGCCAGTAACATAATTTTCCATTAAGTGTTCATTTCACTTAGTGTCAGATTTTCTCCTTGGATGTCCACGTTCTACTTGCAGTGGTTCGTTTAAAGCACAGGTGTCCAACTCCAGGTCTCGAGGGCCGGTGTCCTCCAGGCTTTAGATGTGTCCTTTATCCAACACAGCTGATTCAAATGGCTAAATTACGTCCTCAACGTGTCTTTAAGTTCTCCAGAGGCCTGAATGAACTAATCATTTGATTCAAGTGTGTTGACCCAGGATGAGATCTAAAACCTGCAGGATACCGGCCCTCGAGGCCTGGAGTTCGTCACCCCTGAAACGCTGGTCTAGGTAGTATAATTCTCACTAGGGTTGCAAGAGGTCTCTGGTCCAAATCCCAGATGATCTTGTGAACGTGAGCCAAGTGGATGCACCAATCAGCAGCAGGAGCTTGTGCATATAACTCGGATTGCAAAAACAAACAGTCACATTACTAGTAAAAGGAAGCCAGTGATACTGGGCTGTTACGACAGATAAGAAAGACGCATTCTGGCAGAAGGGAATGTCTGAGAAATTTAATGTGTTACAGTACTGTGCAGTCATTCTTGACTTTTCATATTTTGCTTCTGCTTTTTTTTAAAGTGGTCTTGAGCAATAGTTCTCCGGGCTCTCAGAAGGTCTTTCATAGTTTTTCTTTAGGCACTGACTGCCTTTTCACTCATTTTAGTCCAGTTCTTGTAACTGACATAAATTGGGCTCAATTACTCAAGAACTGAACAAAAAAATTTTGAACAACAAGTCTTATCGACTAAATAATCCAAATTTAAAAATTCTGGTTTAAATTATCATCAATATGCATGGAGGAGGTCAGACGAGAGGCCCCAACAGTGAGCATATACAGCCATCTGTAAAGTATAGTGGAAGCTCTGTCATGGTTTGGGGCTGCATTTCAGTCAGTGTTGTCTAAATTGTTGGAACTATAAACACAGAGAAGTAGCATCAGATTTTGATTAACCATGTAATTCCATCTAGAAAGCATCTCATTAGCAACAGATTCATGTTTTTAGTGCAACAATGATCCCAAGCCCACTGCCAGTACAGTAAAAGCATATAACAAATGAAAAAGACAAACTGAAACACTCATGGATTGGCCTCCACAGAGCTTGCACTCAACATTATTGAACCAGTGTGTGATCATCCTGGTCGAGTCAAAATAAAAGCTGTCAAAGTAACATCATTCAAATAAATTTGAGTAGCTGCCACTTAAGTTTGCACATGTTTCAATCTAGCAAGATATAAATAAATAGGAGTGGTTTGGAGTGTGTTTTACTTTACTTTCAATTTGTTATAAAGAAATTTCCTCCAAAAATAGCTAAACTATCATTTTTTTAGCTTTAAAATTGAGCCGAATGTGATATTACAGACTATGTAAAGAATGTTTTAGATTGCAGATGAGTAGTTTAGTCTAAAAATAAAGAAAGAACAAGGTACCATACATACATACTCACCTTAAATATGGACTAAAGGCTAATGTGGCCATTATGGGTTCACTCTGATCACTGCTTAATTCACTACTAAGTTCAAGTCTCTGAACTTTTATTACCTTTGTGATCTTTCACATTTTTCTACCTGAACTAATGACTGTTTAGGACATGGTGCAAAATTAGGTTGTGGCAAGGTTAAGGAAGATGGACATGGGAAGCAACAGGTTGTAAACAACAACAGCTCTATAACCAAGAACCTGCTTTCTGTGCTGCTTCAGCTTGATGCTCTCTAAGGGGAATGAAATTGCTGTTCCTAGTTTGTATGAATCAGCATTGAGTGAGATTGCATGTTAAAAGTGCAGTTTTGGTCACACAAGGGTGAAGGTGGGTTCGCACACAGAGACTGAGAGGAACAAAGACCGAGAGAGGGATTTGATGGAAGTCAGCGCATCAGCAGATAGACTCCCAGCAGAAAGGCTCTTAGTTGCCATAGAAACACCAAGAGAGGAAATTAAAAAAGGTAGAGTAGGAAAAACATGTTTTTTCATGGTAACCTCTCAACGTCTGACGTTTTGTACATTTAGTTGCAGAAAATGTTCAAATGAGGCTCAGATAATGTACAGTTGTGGGCAAAAAACACAGCAATTTGCCATTTCTGTTGTTTCACTGATGTCACACTGATGGAGAGAAACTGCAAAAAAAAAATCTGCTGTTAAGTCATATTCATTAAATGAATTCTTTTTGTGATTTTATAACTCTTTACTCTCTTTACTTTTGCTTATACAGTACATGGATGCATTATAAAGTTGGTTTTTCTTGTTTTATTACACTCTGGTTTTAAAACAATGAAAACTAATTTTGAGTTGATTACTCACTTCAGGACATAATAGCCTATGTTTATATCACCAAGTAAGTTTCTTGTATTTTGTATGTTTCTAGAGCCAGATCGATTGGTCAGATCAATTTATTTCAACTGTTTTTTATAGTTCTGGTTTCACTGATGCAATAATTAGCTGCTTTGTCTTTTTTTTTTCTTACATTGTTGACTCTATGTTTTCATTTTAGTTTTCATTTTTAGTTCCATTGACCAGCCCATGGAAAAGCAACCCTTTCCTCCAGGGTTTGCTCCTTGTGCATGTCTGGATCTCTTTCAGAGTTGCTGTTGTTCCTAGAAGTATGTCTGAAATACCCATTGGGTCTCCTCCAATTTGTCAAAATCACAAGTTATAAGGTCAAGGTTCTGAAAAGTCCAGTCTGACGTCTGCAGAAGAACTGCAGGTGTGGCAAAAATTGTGTTTATGCAGCAAAAATACTACCTGCTTTTTTTTTTTTTTAAAACATATTGCATCTGGGTGCACAAAGGGCATGTACCACAGCGGAGACCATTTCAGCCAAATATTTGGCTCTTGAAATGATCTTCAGTCTTGGACACTGCACACCCTTCCAAGAAAAACCGCCATTTCTTCTTGGAGTCACAGCTGATCTTTGAGCCACACAGTGAAGAGTTTTCAGAAAACGATCTAAAAACAATAGCAGTGCCTAGAAAGGAGATAGACCTTGAAAGGTCAAAATTAGCCAGTCGGCCTGAAATGAGGTAAAATTAGGTTTTTGCTTTTTATGGGCAGAATCGCTGAACATTTTTATTGCACTGTGCACAAAACAGTTATAGAAAACAAAAAGTGTTTTTTTTTTCAGTACCCTTTCTTTTATTACTATGCCTCACTTCACAGCAAGGAAAAACAAGAAGCTGATCAAGATGAAAGTGCACCGGGCTGGGCCATCAGAGCCCAGCATTAGCAACATGCCTGTTCCAGTCATACCCAGAAGCATGCCCCAACTCGTGCCGACCATGCTGTCCATACTGAAGGCCATAGAACCAGAGATCATCTACTCAGGCTATGACAGCACACTGCCGGATACTTCGTCGCGGCTCATGTCTACTCTCAACAGGCTAGGGGGACAGCAGGTTGTTTCTGCAGTCAAGTGGGCCAAGTCACTACCAGGTAACAGAAAAGCTCTTAACCACAGATTCTGTTTGGTTTGGTTTATATGCACAGACCTGCTCAAATAGACTGCGTCACTACATCCACTTATACTTGTCTATTTCTTTTAACACATAAAACAGGTTAAGGAAGTTGCCTCAATTTTGAATTAAAGATATCAGTTTTATCCCCCATTTAGGCCTTAGTTGTGTAGATCTATAGACTGGACAGCGACAATGTGGCAACCTCCAGTTGTTATTAAAAAAAGGGTGTAAAAAGGGTGTATTATAACTATAGATGCAGTTTGACAGAAAACTACCAGTCTATGATATAATCTCAGATCCACACATACTGAAACAATCTTTGTATGACTGATTTGTGAATGTTGAAATGCAATGAAAATGCAAATTGGAAAAACTTCCTTTGCCATGTTTGAGGACTCTTTCGCTCTAAGTGGAGCAAGACACTACACCAAAACATAGGATTCAGCCTAAAAATGGATATACTTACATTTTATTGTTGTCCATATAACTTAGAATCATGTTGTAAATGTCAAGAAAATACGATAATTACTGGGTTTTAATCCTACGCCGTTTCCATTCCACCAAAACAAAAATGGAAACAAAATGAATTTGAAACTCCAGCCACCCATGCTAGTTTCAACTCATGAGAAAAGAAAGCACATGACTCACTAATCAGTCCAAGGAGTTGCCTGTAGATCTAAGATCATATTTCTGCTACCAGAGAAACCTCCCAGGAAACCATAACACTGGCTTTTCTTTCTGTAATTTCTCTTTATATGATTTGGTTAGTTGGTTAGTTGTTCTAACAGTCTTTTTACATCCCTAGGCTTCCGCAACCTGCACCTTGATGACCAGATGACTCTGTTGCAGTGTTCCTGGCTCTTTCTCATGTCTTTCAGTCTTGGCTGGAGGTCATACGAGCAGTGTAATGGCAGCATGCTTTGTTTCGCCCCTGATCTTGTCATCAACAAGTGGGTAGCAATCACAGCTGTTCCAATATTTAAAGAGTTTTGTTTTTTCCATTTGCTCATTTCACAGTGTTAGTCTCACTTCATCATTTGACTTACATACTTAACCATTTATCTGTGACTCAGCTTTGTGACTCAGTATAGAAACCAGGTCAGAAGGATGAGGGAATAAAGTCACATGTAAATAAGAATCTGCTGTCTAACAATGAGAATATGGTTCTATTTTTTCTGAAATATAAACTCAAGTTATGTGTTTTATTATGAGGGAAGAGAATGGGGAAGTGTACACGTGGTAGTATTCGCCAGTTTTTGGTGAACTTCAAGCTGTGTAGGCTGCTTAACTCGTCATCCAGCTTCTATGCTAATCTTCTCAAGAAGCAGACATGAACCCAGGACTGACCTTCTCACCTAGAATAAATAAGCTTTTTCTCAAGCACACTTCATAAACACAAAAAACCTTGATTGAGGCAATGTGGAAAAAAATTATAATAAATATTGAAAACCATTAATCCTGCAGATAGCACACCCAGGAACACAGTATGACTCAACAAGGAACAAATATAAACTGAGGTTTTTAATATACACAGGAGGTAATCAGGAAGAGTGAAAACGGCAGGGTAACAAGACAAAACTGAAACTAATTAAGACACGAACAGAGGAAATAAAACTAATAAATTAAAACAGGAAAAAACTAAATAGGAAATCACATACAAGAGAAAAGACTAGGAATGCTAGAACAAAATAAAGTACAAGAAATCAAATATCTGCAATAATAGCCTATAAAGACTTAGCTAGCTACACTACCCAAGTAATTCAAAAACTAAAATACAACAAAAACTTCATAATGAACTAAACAGTAAATAGCTTTCTATGCCACAGAGGTAGGGCTCAGGTTAGACTGCAGTATGTTAATTACATAGCCTCATTACTTAAAACTTTCACTGCTTGCTGAAAATTGATTGATGAATTTGTGCTTACTACAGTCTTTGTCGCTCCCAGAGGAACCAAAATAGAGGCTATTCTTGTGTACTCTTTTCTTACTTTTCCTTTTTTTTTGCCATTTGCCATTTGTTTATAACAGCAAGGGACTACCCCTCCCTGAGTCTGGTCTCTTCCTGTTAAGTGGGAGTTCTTCCCTCCCACCATTGCTTGCTCATAGAGGATCATATAATTGTTGGCGTTTTCTCTCTAATACTACAGGGTAGAAATCGGTAGAAATCAAATTCAGGTAAATAGAACTGAATTATTAAGCTGTTTAAATACCTGCTGGGATTTCTAAAAGAACCATCCAGTTTTTCTACATTTGTAAACAGTGCTAAAAACACATCGATATCTTGCAAACAGCTCAACCTTTTTTATTGGAAACGGTTAGAAAGAAAACCCTGAGCTGTGAAGAGTCGCTTCCAAAAACTCCAGAGAGGAGTAAAAAATAGATATGAAATGTGAAGGAGTCATTGCCGGTGGCACTGCAGTTGGTCAGAAAGAGTAGACAGTGCTCAGCCAAAGGCTATGTATCAGGAGAATGTTCTGTATTGATTTTCTGAGAAAAAGTAATGTGGGCTGTGTGTTAGTGGAAGTGAGGTGTGAAAATCCATCATGACTGATTTTAGAGTCTGGATTTCTCCTGCATGGATGTAGCACATCCCTGCCAGGGCTGTTTATTGGGAATTGAATAACAGCATGAGTGAAACAGCTCCAAGTCTAACCTGTGTGATTCTTTTAATTCTGTTTTCTTCTGTTTCTTGTCTTCACCTGCTCTCCACTTCCTCTCCTCTCACAGAGATCGCATGAAGCTGCCCTTCATGACTGACCAGTGCGAGCAGATGCTGAAGATCTGTAATGAGTTTGTCAGACTACAGGTGTCCTATGACGAGTACCTGTGCATGAAGGTGCTGTTACTGCTCAGTACAGGTAATGGAACACAATTCACTTTGAAAAATGACAGCAGTGTTTTTCAAAAGTCTCTCTGCTGGACTGGAAAAATCACTTTTTATTGTATCTACTGTGTTTTTGTGCTGCAGTTTTTATTTCCATTTCCATGCAATTTGTCACAGTAGGGCTGTTCTGGTTATGTTCCTCTGGATGAATGCGCAGAGGATTTTGATTGCTGCTACTAAAGGCCACAAATTGTATTATTTATCAGTAATGCATCCCCTTTGTGGAAAAGATTCAACAGGGTGCTGAAAACATTCCTTAGGTTTCGGTCCATATTGGCATGACACATATGCTTTACATTTGTCAGCTGCACATCCATGATGCAAACCTCCTGTTCCACCACACCTCAAAGGTGTTCTGTTGGCTTGAGACTGGTGACAGTTTGAGTGCAGTGAACTCACTGCCAAATTCAAGAAACCAATTTGAGATAATGTGATCTTTGTGACATAGCATGTCGTCCTACAGGAAGCAGCTATCAGAATTGGTCATAATTTGATCAACATGGTCAGCAACAATCCTCAGATATGCTGCAATGATCAGCTGGTACTAAGATGCCAAAGTGGGCCAAGAAAATATCCTCTACACCCTTACACCACTGATGTCAACCTAAACCACTGATACAAGTTAGGGTATATCCATGCTGCCTAGTTGCTTACACAAAATTTTGAAATGACCATCAGAATATCACATCAGAAATTGAGGCTCATCAGACCAGGCAGTACTTTTCCAATCTTCTGCTGCCTGTGCAAATTGCAGCCTCAGTTTCCTTTTCTTAGCAAACAGGAGTGGCACTTTGTGTAGTTTTCTACTGCTGTAGAAAACATACCTTGGAGGTGCTGTTTCAAGGTTTGATGTGTTGTGCATTCAGAGATCCTCGTCTGCACACTTTGCTTATAATGAGGGCTAATTGAGTTATGTTTGTCTTCCTATCAGCGCAATCTGGCCATTCTCCTCTGGCATCAGCAAGGAATCTTTGCCAAGAGAGCCATCGCTCACTAAATGTTTTCTCCTTTTTTTGACCACTCTCTGTAAACTCCATAACAGAAATATCCTAGCAGATCACCGGTTTCTGAAATATTCAGCCCATGTGCACTTGCATTACCTTTTTTCTCCCCAATTCTGATGCTCAGTTTGATCCTTGAGCAGGTCATCCACATATGTAAATACATTGGATTGCTGCCTGGTTAGATATTTGCATTACGGGCAGATCAACTAGTATACCTAATGAAGTGGCTGGTGGATGTATGTTTTAATACTGCAGTTTGAAGATCCTGTTTAAAATCACTGCTGACAGCCTCAAACAGTAAGCATGCTGCAAGTCTCTACACTGTCAGAAGCATGATAGGAGGACAGTAACATTCCTGTCTGCAATAATTTAAACCCAGTCTGCTGACAAAAGCACAGTAAATGTGTTTTGTTGTATAAATGCATTATTATGTGTGTCTGTCAGCACTCACTGGACCTTTATTTCAGTTTACGTTCTGATGATGTTATGTACCCTAAACCATTTCAAGCACTTGTCTTGCATTTTCTCTAACTTCATTGTTTGGTTTAAAGTGTTGCTTAAGTGTTTTCTTTTCAATGGTTTCCTTCAGTTCTGAAATCCAGCAATCACAAACGAAGGCATTTCTTTTTAGGAGGACAGGTGAATTTAAAAGACCGGGTTTTGCTGGTTCTATCAAAATATGAAAGTTTGATGTTCTTTTGACATTTTTTCACCAATCTGCGATGTAACAATGTGATACTTTCTTTCAGAAGCCTTCTGTTCAAACGTTGCTGCTCTGTGAGAGTGTAGTCCTTTCACAGATCTTACCTTGGTAGAGAGCCATTTAATTTCAGTACTAGAGGGTCCACTGAGAGTTGAATTAGTATAACTTTTTGTGTCTTATCTCACTGATTGCTGCTGTTTAATCTTCCTTATCTACGATTGTCCAGTGAAAGCACATTATTAAAGAAATTAATTTCTTTTTTTCTGTTTTTTTACAATTTAGTTTTGCTAAAACTGTATTCAGAAGACATATTTACAAATTGTAAATTCCAAATGCATTTTATTTGCTTTGTACAAATTAGTAAAGGCTGTTAAAGGACAGACTCAAACAGGCAGTGTTCATCAGGCTTCTTTTTACTTAATGCTTGAAGAGGTAAAATAATGAAAGCTGTGAGTTACAAATCAGTAACCTAACCCGGACATTACCACACAAGGAAATAGTATCACTAAATCAGACCCTTCCCCACTTATTTTGAATTTTCTTAACTGTAATTAAGAGCATTATTCTCAGAGAATGGCGAAGAAGAGGATGCACTTCAGAAGCAATTAGCTTGTTATGCAGAGGAAATTACATTTCCATACTATGCACTGGCTGCATTTTTGTACCAGAGAGCGATTTCCATCCGTTGCCCGGAGGGATAGAAATACTATTAGATGGGACAACTTTGGTTTGAGCTGCTTTTATCCATTCTCACACAAATTAGATGGAATTTCAAGCCACTTCTATAAGACTATTTGATATACTGTCATATTTAGTTAAAAAGAGAGACTAGAAAATGTTCAGCAGCACGAAAGCACCACAAAACATAAATAACTCAATAAAGAATTACTAGGTCATACAATCAGAAAACACAATTTGTTTAAAGAGTTTGCGGTGCCCATTGTTGACTAGCACAATCACTACAAGTCACCGCTAAACTGTGTGGCTCGCTGCCTGGCACCACAATGTGCTGATACAACTGTATATCACATGCTTTTTAAGTTTGCAGTTTTAGCTTTTCAGCAGTGACCAGCACAGCAAAAGTCCTCAGTGAGTCCTCCTTAATATATCATTTAAATGCAGAGAATCATTGTGAAGGATATTCAAACGTCCATTTTTATAAAGCTAAAGTGACCCCTTGCACAGCAGCTGGTACTACTTTTAGCACAACCCCAATTCCCAAAAATTTTTTTGTATTTTAGGCAAACTGTAATTATTTTCAAATCTCAAAAAATCTGTATTTCATTCATAATAGTACACAAAAAAAATAAATAATATATGGTCATTTTGAATTTGTTAGCAGAAACAACTAATTAGGAGAAGTCGCAGCAGGTCCGTACCATGATTAGGTATAAACAGAGCATCTTAGAGAGCCAGAGTTTCTCAGAAGTAAAGAAAAGAAGACGTTCACCAGTCTGCAAAACACTACAAATTCTGGAACGATTTCAGGATATTGTTCCTTAATGTAAAATTGCAAAGACTTATAGGATATCCCAAAGAATGACATATTCTACAGTACATTATGTAATTAAGGAATCTGAAGAATACACTGTGTGCAAGGGACAAGGCCAAAAATCAGTATTGAATGCCTGTGATCTTTGGCCCCTCAGGCAGCACTGCATTAAAGAGAGGCAAAGTTATGTCAATGAAATCTCCGCATGGGTACAGGAACACTTTCAAAAATCACTGTCTGTCACCGAGGTCACCAAACTATCCGCAAATGCAGGTTAAAGCTCCATCATGCAAAGAGGAAGCGATGTGTTTACATGATGCAGACACGCTGTCATCTCTGGACTAAAGCTTATTTAAAATGGACTCAGGAAAAGTGGAAACTGTTCTGTGGTTTGAAATTCTTTTTGGAAAATATGGAGACCATCCTGTTTGTTATCAGAACTCGGTTCCCAACCTGCATCTCTGATGGTATGGGGGTGCGTTAGTGCCTCAGGCACCATCAATACTGAGAGATATATACAGGCTTTAAGGCACATGATTGCATCTAGATAACCTCTTTTTCAGGCAAGGCTGGCATGTTTCAGCAAGACAATGCTAAACTGCAATTGTTGAAGTTGCAGTTTAGCACTGAATGCAAACATTGTTGAATGCCAAATTCTCACCTCATTCTTTTTGCCTGATGAAGAACCGACTTAGATATGATTAGGATAAATTCTTATTAAAGCGTTGTTCTTATTCTTGATGTTTTTTTATTTGGACCTCAAAATGCCTTTCTCTCTTAACCACAAGCCTAACAGAGCAACAGTGTCCTTGAAGCTTGCTGGCTTCAAGTGAACATCGGAAAACATCTTGTTTATTTCTATATTTTTTTCCTAAATGATACTGAGATATCTCTCTGTGTTGTATTCTCTGTCTCTGTGTATGTGCAGTACCAAAAGATGGCCTAAAGAGCCAAGCGGTTTTTGATGAGATCAGGATGACCTATATCAAGGAGCTGGGAAAAGCCATCGTCAAGAGAGAGGAGAACCCTAGTCAGAACTGGCAACGCTTCTACCAGCTAACTAAGCTACTCGACTCCATGCAGGAGGCAAGTGAAACACACACACACAAACGTTTAAGGGCCACTTTGTTTTATGTAGCATTTTCTTTTCCATCTGAAGAATACACTTAGATTCTGTGAAGTACATTAAGTTTTTATCAAGTTAGTTTCTAACACTCTCCACTTCTGTCTTTCTGTAAAAACTTGTTGTACGTAGACATAAAGGTCTTCCATTTAGAGCCTACTCCACTTTAAGGATAATCCTGTAAAGTGAGTAAACAAATCTTACTAATCTCTTTGTGTCTTAACCAGATGGTCGAGGGTCTTCTCCAGATCTGTTTCTACACCTTTGTGAATAAAACCCTCAGTGTGGAATTCCCGGAGATGCTGGCAGAGATCATTTCCAACCAGATACCAAAATTCAAAGATGGAAGCGTAAAAGCTCTGCTGTTTCATCAGAAATGACTGCCTTAAATTGTGAATCAATGCCTTAAATCCTGCCCTGCACATATACCTCTCCAGGGGCCCCTAGCCTGCATATCCTGCCTCCCTCATTGCTCTGATTCAGTTTCTCAGTTTTTCCTGGGCCTCCTGTAGAAATTCTGCCACGCCCCTTCGGGGCTCAGCCATTCAGCCTAATCTCGGAGCACAATACCTGTGGCCCTTAGACCCCCTATCCCAGTCCTACTTCCTAGACCTGCCATAGTATCCTATCACCACTTGACCTTCGTTGGTCAAGAAGAATTTGGACTCTGAATGTCTCTTGTGGTCGATGCATTTTGGACACTTTTTTTTTTTCAGTCCTCCCTCACCTACTCTACACCCATAGCCCTATGCTTGTATTTTTAATGCTTTCTTACAATGGCTATGTGCCTCATATGCTTTCAAACCTCTGGTATTTTATTGCAGTTTTCACAGAGAAGCTAACATATACAGTCCAAGCAACTTTTCCTCCAAGAACACGACACCTGGTATACTTTCCAATTTGAAAGGATTAGCAGTTCAAGCCTAGTGTTCCTCTGCTTACATGCCCAGCTTGTATTTGTCGGTCCCTCCCAGCTTCACTGTGCAGAGAATGTAATGAGTGTCCAATTTTCTAGGGGGGGGGGGG
>VUQR01022769.1:21194-31255 GCA_015108515.1 Hemichromis elongatus | reverse complement strand
CGAAAAGATGTGGAGGGTAAAGGTGGTAATCGGAGCACTAGGTGCAGTGACTCCTAAGCTAGGCCAGTGGCTCCAGCAGATCCCTGGAACAACATCGGAGATCTCTGTCCAGAAGAGTGCAGTCCTAGGAACAGCTAAGATACTGCGCAGGACCCTCAAGCTCCCAGGCCTCTCGTAGAGGAACCGAGCTTGAAGGATTGACCGCCTGCAGGGGCGAGTGGGGAATTTTTTTTTAATTTATCTATCTATCTATCTATCTATCTATCTGTCTATCTATCTATCTATCTATCTATCTATCTATCTATCTATCTATCTATCTGTCTATCTATCTATCTATCTATATATGTATGTATGTATAAATGGGCATAGCTAATATAACATCACCCACTGGCTTTAAACAAAAGGGTGGAGAGCTAAGTTATCAGTTAATGCTATAGTTAATGCTACCTAGCTGTACTGGTACTTGCTAATTACTACAAGCTAATCCTCCTTATTGCTGGAAGCTGGCAGTCATTCCAGGCTCCAGTTCCCTAGGTAACCCTCTATTTTATTTACAACCAGGTGAATTCAGTTCACTTCAATTTAATCTTATTCATATAGTGTCAACTCAGAACCACAGACAACAGGCATCCCAAGATGCTAACTATAGTAGGTAAATCAACAATATTCTTCATTCTTATAAGATAGTTATAAGAATGAACATAGTTTCAATTGCTTGCCTGGAAATGGCAGCAGTTTTTTCACCCATAGTTGCTTGAAGTCATGGAAAATCTTTCCCTTTCTCAAATAATTACATTAAAAGACAATAACACTGCAAACACAGACAAGGGATCAAATTTAGCTACATGAATTAGCTGAAGTTTAGTTCCAGATTAAATTCAAACAAAACAAAACATACTGTCAGTATGTTTGTTTTTAATAAATCTAGGCCTTTTTAGGATTTCCTAGCCTACTTGTTTTTTGTTTTCTGTTTTTTTTAAAGCTAAAACACTTACAAATCTAATGAATCACAAAATAATCGGAGAGTGACTTGAAGCTAAAAATATTTTACATTTTAATCACAACACAACTGGCAGTGGCACTCGAGGGAAAGTGGTGTAATCACCAAAGTCAACAGACTTCTTGGAAATGCTGATAATAGGTAATACCCAAACGTATTTTTGACTCTTTTAACTTCATGTTAACTCCAAATCCTTAGATTTAGGTAAATTTGCGTCTACCCAGCTCCTTGACTAACTATTCTTTAATTATTATCATTAAACAAAGTGTGCTGTCTCTGTATTTTGATTCTCATTATTTGACAGAATATGTTGCTTATGGTGCTCGCTTATGTCAGCTTGCTCAAATGAGACATTTTTGAATATCTCTAAGATGGGTCTGCATTCCATCTCACTGTAAACATCCTTTGTCTTATCTCTCCGCCTGCTTTATTTACACCACAGAACATAATTGCTGGACAGGATGTTCATTGCCAGCATGTTAGCCTCTCTTGTTTGAGCTATCCCCCCCCTTTCATAACACTTAATTAATGCTATGTGTGATTTGGCTTCAAAAAGTCCAATGATTATTACCTTTCACATGGTGATAAGACATTTCAAGGACTGTGGACTTTGTTGCTGGTCAGCTGTGCAGAGATCCAAAGCTCTGGTGAATATGCGGCATGTTATGTCACTTATGACACCAAGGTGTGCCTCTTTTACATTATTGCATGCCAGTTATAATGACAATCTATGTGAAATAAGAAGCAAAACGCAATAAGGAATGACAAAGCCTAATATCTGTTGGAGATCTGCATATAACAAACTCTAATCCTTTTAAAGTCACGTCACATTGCCCATACTTGTAATATGCAACTTATGTTTAGTGGACTTATTTCCATCCATTTATAGTCATAGCTGCTGGCTCATTCTTCATATGCACCTAAACACAGAGCAGATAGTCCACAAACCGTCAGCAGCCAATGGCAAAGGTTTTGTTTATTTCAAAGAGACTGTCTGTTGACTCAGAAGGGCCTCTTTAGATGGAGCAACAACCCATCAATGATTAAACTTGTTTTGGGGAAAACTAAGAATTATAAAGAGAAGAAAATTTTCCAGTGTGCATGCTCGTCTTAGAATGTACACAGACAATAGGGCAGATACCCTGGGGTCTGTGGAGTGCCAAAACAAACAAATCTGGTGTAGACTGGTACTGCATGCTCCAATGACACGATAAAATGGGTAGAATCAGTTCAAGGACAGATGGGAGCTATTGCCACACATTTGCTTTCATAAGTTTTTCATTTCTTTTTGCACTCATGAAAATATTGTAAAAGAAAATAAACATTTCCCACAAAATACACAGCTCTCCCTGGCTTTCATTATTATTACAACTAAACTGTTAGATTATATTAAATGACATTGCTTATACTCAGCCGGCTACCACTCATACCAGTTTTTGTGTCATCCTAATGACTGGATATGGCTCCATGTGTGTGATGTTTGTGTATGTGGGTGGGAATTCATGCAGTAGCCTGTTGTCTTATTCAGATAAAGAGGGATTTGGCTTGGATAGGGAGGAGGGTTAATTAATAACCACCATCCATTTCTCCCTGACCTCAACTTAGTCACACATGCTCTCACTGATTTCCAAGCACCAGCAGCTTAATGTTCATTAGAAAATATTGATGGAGTTGTAGCTCACAGCGTGGATATCCCCCCCACACACGCATACCAAAAAAAAAAAGCAAAAAAAGAGAAAGTCACAGGAAGGAAAAATTTAGCAAGAAGGAACTCAACCTCAGCTGCTCAAGAGAAGGTAAGAATTGTGAGATTGAGAATGAACATATTTCTAATTTACCAGTGACTTATTATTAAGACTGCGGTGTGGCATTGTTTAAAGGTTTGGTTGAAGTGTAGGCAGCGAGTTTCTGAATTCTTGTGGGTAGCTTTTGACTCAAGGGAAATTACACCTAGATAATTAAAAATGTGGCAGGTGAGGTCTATAAAAGTCACGACTCACATGGGAACATATTTTGTCCCTAACAGCAGAAAGGCCTCAGACACATTTGAGAACTGGTATTAGGATATTGTACAAGATGCTTTCAACCTCCTCAGCTGTCCAGATTTTAATAGAAGATTTAATAAGCAGTGATGTTTGCTAACTAACAGTTGAGGCCTCCATATGATATGTTCAGTGAAATCAAATTAACAGAGACAACGATCCTGTCATACTAATGACACAGTCTCACTTGAATCTGTAACGGGACAGGCAGTAACAGATAGAAAGAACAGACCTCTTTCCACGACTTGCTCTTTCTGAGGCAGTCTACTCACCTGACCTTCATCCCCCACCTCTCTGTAGGGAAGTACCAAACATCTCATCCCAGCGTGGGAGAAACCTGTCAGGCAAACCTGTGTTTTCTAAGGCGGTGACAGACAACGCTCCTGAATGAATGAGTGGATGGGCCCCGACATCAATGTGGTGGGACCACTGCAGCTCCCACCAAACGATGAATTTTCCATCTTAGAGAGTTCCCACTTTTATGGTAAGTTTACAGAAAGACAAAATTAAAACTCTGATCAAGTGACAACATTCCCATACTAACATTTAGCAGTTAAAATGGGCACAAGCATGGGGAAATCATCTCTGCATTTAACTTGTACTAATGTTTAGAACAATAAAACAAGAAACCATATATAAAAGATGGTTGTAGCCATCACTCATGCATGGCTCTATAAAATATATTTTGAATAATTAAATTGTTGCAAGTTTGATTTTAGGAGCTACAAGTGTTTACGTTTGTATGAGAGGAGTGCGGTGCTGAATTCCAGTACTAACACTAGAAAGACTAATTGGCACACTGCATCGACAGACTCAATGAGTGCAGTTTAAAGAAGGGTATTCCTGCTAATTAGTGCTAAGTAGCAAGGAAAATAGTAGGACATCACTCAGCAAAGTTGTAGTAAAGGCAATGTTCGAGTAAATACACATTAATAGATGAGTCATGCATGCACCATGAAACCCCAATCTTAGCCTAAACCTTTTCCCTATTCTTTAGCACATTTGTAGAACAGAAGTTTCTGTACAGGTTTTTATGTACAGATCAAGCAGACATGAGCACAGGCAATACAAATATAACCAAGAGTATCAGTGAACTGATTTAACTGAGGAGAAGCTTAGCAAATAGCTAAGCAAATAGCTGAACAAAAAAATTTTAAGGTAAAAAGTACACTCAGCACACCTGCTATCACCTACTTTAGAAAAGAGATCTTAATTTTTAATGAAAATACCAACTAACAATACGGTAGGTAACTATCATCCAGCACCTGTAAAGCATTTATGGATGCTGACAATCCTCCGAATGAGCAGGATCTGACCGTCCACAAATTCAAACTCACTGAACAGTAGCAGTCAGCTTGTACCTGTGTCCACATCTGGAAATGACTTCTGATATCAGCTGGCTACTTGTAGCAGTGTGAAGAAATGTGACTATGTGGTTAATAAGTAGCTGTGGCAACCTTTGCTCTTCCTGGGGTTACTCAAGCAAGTCCCAAGTTGCTACAGTCGGTACTGTACTCAGATCTTTTAAGAGAAGCACGCCGATTGAAAGGAAGAAATTGAAGATGACTGTTTTGGTTAATAAAAGGAAAGATAGACTTGAACGACAGAGCACAGCTGGACGGTGTGGATCAGAGAGCAAAGTTTCAAAATAATCTGTGTGTTAGGTCTTACAGAAATGGCCATGGTCCAGACTAAGTCTTCAAGAGGTCAGTGTTACATTATTCTATACTGATATTGTGTTAGTATTAGGTTGGTCTGATGGCTTTAAAAGCAAATTTGAACATTTCACAGTCACTTTAGTTAAGAGATGATTGTATTGTGTTGTCTTGGCAGTAGCCATCCCTGCTAGGTTGTATATGAAGGTAATAAAACTCATCAGTATGTAATAATGAAACAAAAGTATGATCCCGTTAACATTCCTTGACTTAACATAATTTGCAAATGTGTAATTTTGTTGGTTGCACTGTTAAATCTCAATCTCAAGGCCACAATGTGTTCTGTGTAAGCAGGTTGTTAATCATTTATGAGTTTATAGTATATGTTGTCATGTTCAAAATTTTCCAGAAGGAATTTCAGGAGAAAGGTCTGTTGTTTAAAAAGATTTAATTTAAAGATTTACCGGTAATGTAAATTCCTTCAGCTTATTTGATATGTCTGTAGCCCTTCCATGCCCTGGTAACTGACCCATCCGGAGCTGTATGATTCTGAAATATACGTACAGCAAGCCAAACCACACCTTGATCACACCAATCCTTTTTCCACCAGAGCATATCCAACGCCATCCTATTCTGGACTGTCACAAGTGACTTTAATGTCGACTGTACTGACAGTCCTGTTTATTGCATTCCCTGGTCAGGTTAGCCAATCTCTGCACATTGTAATGGACATAATCGACATGGTCAACATTTTATTGGGTGTTATTTCCAAATACTATAGGTTTGAACCCCCAATAGCTATGGGGTTTGCTAAATTATATTTCTCTAGAACTCTTCTGTCTACAAATTTTGGAGAGTTTTGTGTAGGATTAAAATTGACTAATGTGGACTGTCTATTTCAACTTTCTGGACTTTCTTGCCTATGACCAATATCTGTTACTGGCAGTCGCAAGTGGACATCTGGGCAAGTACCTGACCAGGTACTGGGCAGGAAATGTAACAGTTTCTAACAACTCTGCACTTGGTTTAAAAATTTTAGGAATTTGACCATAAGTGACATTTATGGTGTTGTCACCCCCATCAGGGCTTACCTTTCCCACTCCATCAGACATGTGGAATTACCCTCTTTTGGCGAGAAAACTGGTGGTGTGGTCAAGTTGGGTGCGATAGGAAACAAAAGCTCAGGACAGAACAGTTATCAGTCATGTGTTTCGTACAAAATTTGCATACATTTAATTTCATATTGATCCTCTGAGTGTAATGGTAGATTTTAATTAAATTGATCAAATTTAAATGCAATGGGTTATATTTTCTTGCTTTATTTTGCTTTTGTTCTTTTTGCAGTACCACATCCTAGCATATGCCCCTGATGGTTGTATTCTACTTTTTAATAATTGACTATTTTAAGGGAAAAACCTAAGTCACGTGGATCAGTGTTTCTTATTCCATAACTCTTTTTTGGACACGACGAATCTACCATACCCTTTGTTATACACAAATATTGTTTTGGTTTTGGCTAGTTTCCTCTATAAAATTTAATTAGCTTTTTTACAATGGCCTGCGATGCTGAATGGTAAGATGTTCCAGTGAAGAGTGATGTTAAAAGTTTTCTCCACTTCTGTCAGATGTTTGTCATTTCAGTGGAATTTGATGTTTGATCTGATGGTTCTTGTTACTTCATATCTTGGTATCAGTTCATTTCACAGCCATTTTATGACTGGGTGTGCGTCTTTTCTCTGCAGGGTGTTGCTTTTTCTTATTTGCTGAATTTGTCCACTGTCACAAGAAGATTTCCGTGTTCTTTGTTGTCTTTTTGTCAGCTCCTCATGTCTGTAGAATCCATTTGATGTCCTTAAAAGGAGCCTCCAGTGTTGGAAACTTCCTTTTAGAACACTAGTATAGCTGCTTTGGGTAGTGTTCATTGCAGGTGTTGCATTCCCTCACACAATTTGCCACCATCTCTTCCATATATTGGTGTCACTTAGCGGCCTTCCGTGTTCTTCTGAAGTCTGTTATTTGCTCTCACGTGAAGGACCATGTGGTTGTTTTAACAATAGTTGATAAAATTTTGTCAGGGGAACTTGACCTCCCATCATGTACTTTCCACAGTCCATGTCATCTTTTGTTAAATGATGGTAGTGACTCCTCTCTTAGAACATTCGTTTGTCTTTGATGCCCTCCTTTTCTCTCTTGTTGCCAGGTCTGCTGCTTCAGCTCCTTTTGCCAACCATGTTTGGTACCTTTGATGTCCTTGTATTTTATCACTACCACTTCCCTGGGCAGCTTGTATCAGTTCTTCCACTCGTTCTTTATTTTACTGGAGTATTAGTTTGGTCATTCATTCCTCCAATGTCCTCTTGTTCCACGGGCAAAGCAAATGACTCTGTCCATTTGAGGCCTCCTTTGTTGTCTTTCATGTACTTCTGGCTGGTGTTCCCTTCTAAAGCGTTCTCTTCCAGCATTCTGCATTGGTGCAGATCTTGGGCCTGGAGCTTGTTGTTATCGTTGTTGCTATGATTCATGCTCAGGCTGTGTTTGTGTAGCCAATGCAGCAGCCACAGCTTGTTGTATTTCTCCTTCTGTAAGCTGGATTCCTTTGTGATGTCCCCAGAGTTTGGCCAATCGTTCCAGATATTTGATCAAGGATTCACTGGCTTCCAACTTTAATCCTTCAAATGCCTTCAGATCTTTTATTTCCAGGTACAGGGTTCTCATATGTTCCCAAAGGGCGTTTCTGAAGGGATCAAAGTGATCACTATCACGGGTTTCAGATCCAATCCCAATTGCTTTCAATAGTCTCCACGGCCTGTGTAAGCCTTCTGTATGGAAAAGCAAGGCACAAATAAAGACTAATTGGTATATGCCCAATATTGCAGATTTTGTTCAATAGAAAACAGGCTCTGCTTACTATTATTTTTGAAGGCCTTCTGTGAGCGGGACCAGAATCAGTTGTCTCCAGTTCAGGTCTGACAGCAACTCTGTCAGGGGCCTCTCCCATTCTCCTTTTCTCCTTTCCAACCAAAAAGATCACGTCAGGTCACCAATTTGTCATGTTCAAAATTTTTCAAAAGGAATTTCAGGAGAAAGGTCTGTTGTTTAAAAAGTTTTTAACATTTGCTTTGGCAGTTGAAATTACAAGTTTACACAGCGCTGTGGACATCTGTGTGAACCAGCAGCATGCTTCACAAAAAGGATAACCCTCAAGCGGGCTGTACAACATTTTATAGTGAGACAAAAACAAAGGTTATAGTAGCTGTTTTCCTTCCACACAGATGTGGCAGTCTTGCTATCTGCTCCCTTCTCTGTAAGAGACAGAAAAGGAAAACACCTTGTTGCCTAGCCCTGATAATCTAATGTTATTATCCATTGTTCTTCTATTGAATCTAAGTCTTGGTCCAGAATATCTTGTCTGGGCTCCCTGACCCAAAGAATTATAGAAAACCAATTATCTGTGTGTAAGCGTGTTTGCAATCAACCCTCAGCACTCTACATCATTCCTGCAATATATCAGTCCGGACAGTCACGGCAAACGAAGCTTTTGACCTTCAAAAGACGGAGTACAAACTCATATGAGTACATTTGCAGTGTGTACATGAAAATGATTTAAACCAGCTTTATTTAGCAGGAAAATCAATAATTTTCAACCTTAACAGTGTACGGTATGTTTTGTGGGTTGCTAACTATGAGAAAGTAGTTAAACCTTCAACTTTGTTTAACTGTCACTGTTCCCAACTCTTGGAACCAGAGTTTTGGTTTTTGGATTTCTATATGACTGCTTTTTTTTTATATTCTTTTCTTGGATTGTAGTTTGCATTTTTATCTTTATGTATATATATATACTTTTGTATTTTGAGCCTTTAGTTCTTCATCCACTCCCTAAGTTATTTAATTACAATTTTGCCTCAGTATTTTCTGTTTACTCCTCCTAGGCCAGTTCCTCTGTGTTAAATTTATTCATGCGTCTGTGTTTCTTTCTTTAGGTGTTATTCCTACTTCCTGTTTTATTTTGGCAATAGTTGTCTCTTGTATCTCTGGCTGTTTACAGGTCTCCTTATTTCCCTCTGTGTCTGTGTTTATCTTTTTGTCATGTAATCTGTTGGTCATCCTAGTGTTGCTGTCATGTAAGTGTCTAATAATTCTCTATGGTTGTAACTTGTGTGTTTTGGATTTACCTTGCCTTTAATAAAGCTAGTTTAATGGCAGGAGGAGTCATCTGTTGCAAAGCTTTTCTTTTAATATTTTAATGCTTTGACACTTTAGCCATTTGACTAAGATTAAGCCACATATCATTTCTCTTCTTCTCTTAGATATCCTCACAGATCAGGGCAGCCCTCTCCTGCAAGATCCCGACATCTTACCCTTCACCAGCTATCCCAGCATGCAGTACCAATTCATGGAGCCAACAGTGTCTTCCACTCCATACTATTCCACTCAGAACTACTACCCACAGTATAATGGAGATGAATGGTACTCACACACAGGGATATATGAACTGAGGAAAGGACCCCTTGAGGGCAGCTATGAGGCGGAGATGGAGGAGGGCTCCTCTCTTGTTCCGGCTGTGTGCAAGAGAAACCGGCACCTGTCACAAGCTGGAAGGGTTAAAGGGGGGGAACTGTGTGTTGTATGTGGAGACAAGGCCTCTGGATACCACTATAATGCTCTCACTTGTGAGGGATGTAAAGGTGAGACGTAGCACAGGAAACAGCAGTCTAAGTAGTTTGCCCTCTTTACAGTGTCATGATAAGGGCAGTTGGTGGAGCTAAAAGACACCAGCAAATTAGCGATATTCAAACTGTGGTGATTTATCAAAGATAAGATGGGTGGGTTTCATGGGAAATGGAAAACTTTGATCGAATAAAAACACGGCTGAATACTAGGGAAAGAAGCATTAAAGTCCTTTACTTTAGTGAAAGCACAGACATCCTAAAAAGTAATATGTAACCAGGGTGATATCATCCATTGGTCTGCAATGTCCCGTTACAAAGGCCCGAGCAGAGCAATTTCAGTGTCATGGCCTTGGTGATTCAAACTGGATGTTGTGAGTAAGGGGTGGGAACTGATGGAGTCTGCATACTCATATGGGAGCGACCTGGTAATAAAAAGGTTGGCTCATCCTAAAGCATATTGTGGTTGATTAATCTTCTATTGAAATTGAGACCATAAACTCATGACAAAATTACAATCAGGCTTCTTATTGTACCTTGAGGAGTTGCCCCTGCTAACCATCAGAAAGATGCAAAGAGTTAAGAGTAAAGGTACTGCTGCAGTGGCTTCACAATGCTTGTGTACAGAAGTGTCAAACATAAAAACAGCAACTCAACGAGAAATCTCCAATCCAGCCACTTTAAAAAGGGGAGCGGG
>VUQR01022769.1:0-21174 GCA_015108515.1 Hemichromis elongatus | reverse complement strand
GAAAGGAGGAGAGGGGGGGGGGGGGGGGAGGGGGGGGGGTGGGGGGGGGGGGGGGGGGGGGGGGGGGGGGGGGGGGGGGGGGAGGGGACAGGAATGTTGGACTTTTAATAGTATTTTCAGGACTTTTACAGCTTTTCCTACTGATAAAGACTCTCACCATGGCCACAGTAATTAAGTTATATGTTTCTGTCATTTTCCATATTTATTTCCTACAGTATAAGCCCAATGCGACATGCTGACAGATTTATTTTGTTTACTGCAGCAGCCTTTCTTTAATCATGCAGAAAAAGACATACCGTACTGTTGAAACTAAACTTCTGTATTTATGTTAAGATATCTCAGGGATTCAATTTTTACTTAAACTTCTTTACACTAAAAGAAAGGGGAATTTCACTGGTCTGGCCCACATAAGATCAAAGTGTGCTCCTGTTTTAGAATGAGGGTGAATTGCATTTTAGAGCAAGATGCCACCTTGGGCCATCCTCTGATACACCTCTGTTCATTTCTAATTCATTTTTCTATCTATGATCACCGTCTTGAGTCCAGGTTACGTTAAGTTATGCTAAAGCTTTTACAGTGTTTGCATCTAAGACTAACTGTGTGTCTAGTGTGTAACTGCATAATAACGAGCTGAATGACATTTGCCCCACATTCCAACATCATGTTATTGTGTTTAGATGTTGACTTTAAGGGGGTCTAGCCATGATGACGATGTGTTTAAATCTACAGTTCAAACAGATTGAGAAGAGAAAACATGTGCTTTTACAATCTTGTTAGTTCTAGAGGTCTTCAACGGTTGGAAATGCCCATTTAAGCAGCTCCAATGCTGGACCTGATACCTTACTCAGTTCCTGTAAAATATGTTTTTGTAATCTATTATCCTTTACAGCTATTGTACACTGAGAACAAAATGCCATTTATTCCATATTTAATTACCCGTCAAGGACAAGAGGTAAACTATGCAATCATACACCAAAGGTTTTTAATGTGATTTTAAGGTAACAAAAAACAATAAAATGTGGCAATCTTACAGTAAGAGCAAGGACTTTACAACCCTTTTTGTCCCTTTCTACAAATCATTAACTTGGGGATGAACTGCTGAAGGCCACCACTGTGCTGTCACCATGTCTTTATGACACTGTTGATTTTGTGTGGATCCTGCCAAACAACAGGGTGAAACGATATAAGTGTAATTCCACACTGTGAAGTGGGACAATGCCAGGAGTGTGGCTGCTGACCTGTCCTGCCATTTGACTGAGAATAGGCTCAAGTCTACCTGGTACCGCCACCAGATTGGGTTCCTTCTCAGCTTTCGGCTGTACAATGCACGAGCAACCTGAGCTCAGTTACTCTACTGCATGCCATTGTGCTTAATGATGTCAGAATGTCTGCTAACTGTTCCACAGTTATTCTGAGCGTGTGTGTGTGTCAGTAGTCCAGGTATAACGTATTTGTGTGGTGTTTGGATTAAAGCCAGTTGGGGTTACTATACAACTAAATTAGAACAGTTAGGGAAGCAGTAACTGAAGTTATTTCTGAGGATAGTAACACTATCATTTATAGAAAGCTGGAATCTGAAGCTGAAAATTATTCTTATCCTTTATTTATTTTCTAAGTACCAATACCACAAAAAACAAAACAAATGTATTTAGCATAAATAAAAGTAATGACACACACATTATGGCGCTGATAACTTTATACCATATATTAGTAGAAATTACCTCTTTAATGCTATAAGAATATATGTGTCACTCAAATATTAAAGAAAAAACTCAGATATTGACGGGTAAAAATTATTGAGTTGTATTTAACAGGGTTATTTTTCCACATTTAAAATGAGCCACTTATTATCTTTAATGTGTTATTTTTTTTTAAATAACCAAACTTAATGCACCCTTATTAAAATATTTATGTGTTCTGTCATGCCCTGATACAGAGACTATAACATAGCGGTAATTTTTTTCATTTTGGCTAGTCAGAGTAACCAACGGCACATGATTCAGTACAACACAGTTCAGTTGTGTTGTACTTGTATAGTGCCAAATTACCACAATGGTTGCCTCAAAGTGCTTTATATTGCAATACGGAGAAAACTCTGACAATCAGAAGACCTCTTTGGTGACAGTGGGAAGGAAAATGTTCCGTTTAACAGTAAGAAACTTCTGGGATTACCAGGCTCAGGGAGGGACAAACATCTGACATGACTGGCTGGGGATAAGGGGAGGGAGGGATAAGGGAGGAGAAAAACATACACTGTGGAAACTCACACAACTGATTGTGGAAGCTTGTTTCTCCCAGTGGGGGAAAAAAAAAAGCTAGGTAGAACTAAGCTGAACTTTTGGATTTGGAGTTAGGTATGTCAAAATTTTGAACAAACTCTAAGTTATGAGATAATTACCTGAAATTTTGAGTAATTGATTATTTTTTTCACCCACTAATTGAAATGAGCTTCCATAGAGGGTGGTTTATTTTTCATTGCTCTTAGTTAAAATAAAATTTTCACCTTTATCTAGCCTCTCCATTCTTTCTGTCAGTTTCTAAATGTTCACAATCTATATGACACTGTAAAGGAATAAGATAACGCAAAATAACTTTAAGAAATGATCATTGTTTAATCAGCTCTTATTTGGGTGTATGTAGTATAAAGGTAGATACTGAACATTCAGTTCAACTGATATAGTGCAAATTCAAAACATCCATCAACTCAAGGAGCTTTAAATCATAATGATTAGATTAGATTAGATTAGATTCAACTTTAATCTAATCTAATCTAATCATTATGATTTAAAGCTCCTTGAGTTGATGGATGTTTTGAATTTGCACTATATCAGTTGATGATGACAAGATGATGACAATATTACAAAAAAATACAACAATTACACAACTCCCTATGAGCAAGCACTTGGTGACAGCGGGAAGAAAAAAACTTCCTTTTTAACAGGAAGAAAAAAAACCTCCAACAGAACCAGGCTCAGGGAACTGCACCAGTCCGCCACGACCTTTCGGGGTGAGGTTAGGGGTTTAGGAACGTTGTTTCAAATGACCTAAAAATCCAATAATTAACTGGTAAAGACTCATGTGCACCTTAAAGATCATAACATATCTGCGCCCCGGGTTGTTAATACATTTTTATTTTTACCACGTTCAGGTTTCTTCAGACGGAGCATCACGAAAAATGCTGTTTACAAATGCAAGAGTGGTGGAAACTGTGAGATGGACATGTACATGCGCCGGAAATGCCAGGAGTGCCGGCTGAGAAAGTGCAAGGAGATGGGCATGCTGGCAGAATGTGAGTATCGCTGCATGACAGGATGCCAAAACAGGCATTTTTTTTTTTTAAAGAGCGTTAACGTGTTCCCACAGTAACATCTTATTATAATTAAGAGAGACTGCTAAACATAAGTGTAAATTTTCCACTCTGAGATGGGCTGTCGAATTTTAAAGGGGGATTACATGTCACTATGTATTACACAGTACAAACATCTGTTTATCTGTTTTAGCTGCATTTATAAAAAATATTAACATGACACATTTGCTAAAGTGATTTTTGCCTTAAGTTATCTGATGTCTCTCAGTTGTCTCTATAGTTTCAAATGCTGAGCTTACCTGAAAGTGAAGGCAAAATCTGTAAATAGGAGCACCTACTTTTCTGAAACTGGGTATTGGAGGATTATTGGGGTCTATTATAGAGCTGTCAGCTGAAAAGAGAAGGATGAGAGGCTGGACTCCTGTTGCTCATAAATAGTACAGAGCAGCTGTGATGAATAATGCAGGGTGGAAGGCATTCACGACTCTCTCTATCTGCTGCCTCAACAAGAGCCTAGTCAGTTAGATTTTTGATCAAAATGTGAGAAGACAGATGGTAACTGAGAACATTTCTCTTCTCGGCACTATCTCAAGTATAAACTAATTATGCAATTGAACAAAGAAATTGAAATGAATGGCAGTTGCAATGTTTTTGAGAGGGAATAAACTTGAAAAGGTAAAAAAGAAATCACATTTAGTAGAGTGCAGTTCACATATATGCATGTAAAATAGAAAACGGCAAGAGCTGCAAAAGTAATCTGCCTACTTGTTGCACATAGCTAGTAATTATTTTGATCACAGGCATCATAGATGAAAATAAACATTCAGCACTGCCGCTGCATTAAAAACCTGCAAGGTATTTAACACGCAAAGTGAATCCATCGTCGCTACTGACAGGCCTGCTGACAGAGATCCAGTGTAAATCTAAAAGGCTGCGGAAGAACACCAAGGCCTCCCCAGGACAGTCGACTGGGGATGAGACAGAGGGGCCAGAGAACGTCGACAACAAGCAGGTCACCTCCACCACCAGACTGTCAAAGGTAACCTCAACATCCTCGGCGTCTACAGAGCTCGCAGATGCTGAAAGAAGATGTCCCGGTTTAATGATGGGCTGTTTTCGATTTTCTCTTTAAATCCAGGGAAAAGTTGAACTCACCAAAGAGCAGCAGGCACTCATGAAACTCATCGTAGATGCTTACAACAAACATCAGATTCCTCAAGATTTTGCTAAAAAGCTGGTACGAAACAGAATTATTGATATTAAATAACCAGGCAAACATTGCTGCTGAAAACTGGCTGTAGGGAATGCAGCTAAGAAAATAAAACCTGTATGCACAGACATCAGACAGGCTGTTGGGTGAAATAATGTTTGCATGACTACATGCCGCTGAGACTGTTTCATTAGTTTGCTTTGTGGAGTTTTTGCTGTTTGCCCCCTCTTCACTCTGATGTGGTTTTCCCGCTGTTTTTTCTTTAAGCTACAAGAGCAGTACAGCGCAGACGAGAACTTTCTCCTACTGACAGAAGTGGCAACAAGTCAAGTTCAAGTTCTGGTTGAGTTTACAAAGAGTATTCCAGGTATTGGTATTTCTTTTTTCTTTTTACTAATCCTGTGGAGCACACTGCAGTTTAATCTTAAGGTCATGGACAGAGGCATGACAGATGTATGTAATGTAAACACACAGTTTCTTTCCTGTTGTAATGACAAGTGTTATGTCTGTCATAGGTTTTCTGTCTCTGGATCACGAAGATCAGATTGCTCTGCTGAAGGGGTCAGCTGTGGAAGCCACGTATCTGCGCTCAGCTCAGGTTTTCAGCAAAAAGATGCCCACTGGATACGCGCAACTTTTAGAGGAGAGGATACGCAAGAGTGGTGAGTCTACAGCAGCACCCATAAATGTGTCAGCGCTTATATTTGATAGTTATATCAGATGCAGGTTCTTATGTGTGTGACTCTTGATTCATGACCTTCAGCAGCCTTGGTCTTCTGCAGCCAGGCTGCTAAGTCTTTCAGGTCCTTGATTAATATTTGATCTGTGTGGGTTCTCTGTGCTGACCTGTTGATCTCTGGCCGGGTATAGATTACGCATGAGCACACACCTTCACTGGCTATTGTTTCACTCTGTTTAGCACTACATGTATATCCATTCTTGCAAATTAGAGGAGAGTGGCTTTCTGGGAATAATTTATTACAACGCATGAGTTACTTCTGCTGTTTTAATCAAACCTATAGAGTTTTGCTTATATGCCCCTTGTGTTGTCTCCTTTAAAAGAAAAAATCATTTATATTAATGTGGGGTGTCACTATGTCAACTGGGTTGGACAGTTAGACAGACAGGAGCGGTGATGGCAGCCATGTGTGCGCGTCACTAGGTCCCTCAGTGCTGCTCTGGTGTGAATAGGGCCTATAAGAGATATTCACAGTAAAGGCCAGTCTGAGAGAATAAGTGATCAAAGCTGTCTGAGGAGGCCATTGTTTCTTATCAAAACATCAGAAGTGCTATTGTCCACTTCTCTCCCTCTGAGCCCTGCTGGCATTTCTGAAAGCTCGATGATGCTCCCGATCAGACAGGACCCCTCTGCTAGCCAAAGAGCTTTAATAGCAGGAAGCACTGCCAATGTGCAAGAGCATACTAAACAAAAACCTTTACATAATATAGAGAGTACCAGTAGTTTGAAATATGTATATGAAATATGTTTATTATTTAATTGCTGCCTAAAACCATAGAAAGGCAGAAAAAGTTTTAGAAATAATGATTAAGAGGTGAATGAGCCTGGTATGACTGCACTGCACTGTACTGACAGTATTTTACTTTTTACATATGTCCATCCATCCGTCCCATCTCTTTTGCTTATGCGCATCAGGGTTGCGGGTGGGGCTGGAGCCTATCCCAGCTACCATAGGGCAAGAGGCGGGGCACACTGTGGACAAAGTCGCCAATCTGACGCAGGGCTAGAATAAGATCTATGATTAAGTGCAAATAATTGTGTCGTAATTACTGATGGCTTTACACAATGAATACAAGTCACTCATAAAAACCTTTTCTTCGCTCTCTCCTTTGCCTCACTTCTCACACCTTCATCCACCTCCTCCCTGCTTAAAACTTAAACTTAAGCTTAAAATTGAATGTATTTTACATGAAACAACATTATAGATTTAGTAAGGCTAAATATCCTGGTCAAAGTACAGGTTGTTACATAAAACAGGCTCTCTCTGTGGATCTTAAAACTATAAAACCTCACCAGCTCTCAGCAGCATAGACGATCCTTTAATATCTATTACGTTAGTGCACAGACTAACATTGTCTGCATAGAGCTGCAGATCAAAGACTTAAAGATTTGAATTTGGGAAGGTCAGTTTACTGTGTTTGGAGCACTTCTAGTCAGCATAAACACATGTTTATTGGCTCTTCCACAACACGAACAACCACAACAGAAATTTAATTACTCGACTTTAAGTAATTAAGCCAAAGCTTAAGAGATGGCTTCTTACTTTGAGGACTGGTTTATTCCGATTCCCTGACTTTATATATAAAACTTAAAATTTTATTCAAAAATAAAAGTATGTTGCTTTCTTATTCTGCAGGTATATCACAGGACTTCATCACACCTATGTTCAACTTTTACAAAAGCATATGCGAACTCCACATGGCACAGGAGGAACAGGCTCTCCTTACTGCTGTAACCATCCTGACACCAGGTGAGCTACCCCAAAAATAGCTTTCACTGCATTGGTCTGGAGGTATTTTGTTGTTTCCTAAAGTAATATTTAATTCAATCCTGATTCCTTTGAAGATGATAATCACTTTCCACTTCATTCCTCTCCAGATCGGCCTTATGTCAAAGATCAGCAGGCTGTTGAGAGACTTCAGGAGCCCATGCTGGATGTGCTGAGGAAGCTGTGCGCCCTGCAGCATCCGCAAGAGCCGCAGTACTTTGCTCGTCTCCTGGGCCGTCTGACAGAGCTGAGAACGCTCAACCACTTCCATGCGGAGATGCTCACATCCTGGAGAACGAACAACCACAAATTTACCCCGCTGCTCTGTGAGATCTGGGATGTGCAGTGAAGCGCCAGGATGAGAGACGAAGGTGGTAACACAGGGGTGATAACATGGACATTAACTTACAAGACAACATCGTGGCTCCTACGATCTGCCTGAATAAGTGTTTTCAAGAAAAAAAAAGTTTATCTGGAAACAATGTTCATAATAGCTAGTCATAACATCTTGGATGCAGTTATTCAATAAAGAGTAAGCAAAACCAAAAAACCCCCAAACAAAAACGATACAGTCACCTCTTTCGCTTGATCATATTTGTATAATCTTTCATTTTTACATCTTCCAGAAGCATCGACTTTTTATTCCTTATTTATGCCTGTAGGTAGCCATCTGCCCAAACAAAGGCTGAGGGATTTTTCCCCCACATGTTTAACCAATTTTCTAATAGCCAATAAAGATTATTTAAGTTGAATGTTTGGCTCTTTGTCTCTTCCTGGTGGTAATGGCACTATGAAACAGAAGCTTTAAGAGCTAAAGTAGAAATGGCAACATCTAGGGATTCATGTCTGGAAAGAGATTTATCAGATGAGTCCTGTGTTATAATATGTTATAAAAATCCTTTCATCCTTTTCTGTGGATTTTCATCCACAAACCAGCATTTGTTTGATTTAGAAGGGGAAAAAAAGAACATATGTAACATTCAGTTAAGGAAATTTATTTGTCATTGTCCCCAAAATGCACACAAATCATTTAATCAAATCTTTCTACAAATAAAACATGGTACAACTATAAGTCTAATTTTTGTACTACATAAATTTGGATGAACTTTACATCATTTACAAAGGTATTTTTGGCATGCAACATTCACATTTTTAAACTAAAAATTCTCAGATACCTGTATATGTGCACCCAAACTGTATCACAGATTTTCTAGGAGAAAATTGCACTTTAACGAAGGCACCACCTTTAGTTTTCTGGTTGGCAACCATAGCTGTATCATAGCACCATCTGGTGGCAACAAATGTTACCTTTGGAATAACAATGTTTAATAAAAACAAATAAAATGTTGCAAAAAAAAAAGAGAGAGAGAGAGAGGAGTCAGTTAAACTATGCTGACCACAGATTAAAAATTCTACCTGACTCACTGACGTGGAAATAAGCTGCAGGCTGGGACCAAAAACCAGCTACAACCTTAAGACATTTATAGGTGACCTCTGTCCTCCTGGCTGGTGGCAGGTGTTTCTGTATCTGGATAAACCAGAAAGCCCGAGAATGTGGTGTACCTGCCCTGATTGCTGTAAACAGCAAAGCGCTCATCCTGTTGACTGTACAGCCACACGCTGTCGCCCCTGCTGAGAGACAGCAACAAGCTCTGACTCTGCATTTCCCGTCTCTTTGATGTGTCATCATCAAACACCATCGCCTGCACCTCGCCCTTCCCGGTCATCAGCTTCACTGAAACAGCCTTACGAGGGTGTTTCCCCACAGTGAAGGCGAAGAAGTACACCCCTGGGAAGTGGCAGGTGAAGTGGCCGGAGGTTTTGTTGAAATGGCCCCCTATGTTGACGTATTCTACATCAAAGGTGATAGGTGGCTTTTCCAGTGTCCAGCTGCTCTGACCCATGAGGGTGGATGTCCGTGCTACTGAGAAGGCAGACCGTGGCAGCTCTCTTTGGCCTCTGAGCTGAGGTGAACAGTTTGGGTAGGATAGAGCAGGTGTAGACAGGTGGTTGCTGATGTAGCTAGTTGCCATTGCATCAGGATAGACGAGGTAACCTGAGAAGGTGATGTAAGGCCCAGCATTGCTGTACAAAGCATACTGGGGGCTAGGCTGCAACCGCAACCACACTATGTCCATTTTTTTCAGACCAATCATGAGACTTTGGCTTTGAACTTTTCTCCCTTTCTTGCGGAAGTCGTCATAAGCTATAGCCTGCACCTCCTCTCCGTTCTTCACCAGGATGACAGAGAGCATTTTTTTGGGAAATTTCCCCACAGAGAAGGAGAAATAGTAAGCCCCGGGGATGCGGCAGTGGAAGTGGCCGGTGTCTGGATTAAAATCCCCACCGATGTTGACCACGAGCCTGTTGAAGGTCACTGCCTTCTGCTTGCCTCCCACCACGCTGCTGGTTTGCGTGGCAGAGAAAGCAGAGAGGAGACCTGTTGGCGCTAGAGAGGCATAAAAGGGAGAAGCTGGTCCAAAGCAGTTGACCAGGAGGAACAAACATAGCACGTAGCAGTGTGTGCTCCATTGACCTAAAAACAAGACAGAAATAACTGTGAAATTACATAATGAGATATCAGTCACTCAAAGCACAGGTACATACATACCGGTGGTGTACATATTGTTTCTGTCAGAGCAAACTTTCCACTTTTAAGATATCATGCAAAGTTATAGCTTCATATTTAGGGGGATGTATTTTACAGAAAGCAGTTCAATATCTGTGACACTGTCTAATTCCTCTGCTGTGATTAATGTATGTTATAAGCGATTACGCCCAAACTGTCAAATTTGCATAAAACTCAGAGAGGTGGAGAAGGAAATTTTGGTTAAATTTACAATTCAAATTCTTTAAATCTTCTAAGGCCTCTATGAGTGCTTCTCTAAGATACCTAGACTAAAAATCAATGTTTAACTGAACCTCTCACAGCACATATCCATATCCATTAGGTATAGCTTCATTGAGGCCTGGGAAGTATGGCTGCTCTCTGTTAACATAAATCGTTCTACTTGAATTAAGCCCTCAGTGTGAGCAGCAGCCCCTGTAATATGGCTGGTATTGTCTGTTCTTTCTGTGCACTGACAGAAGGGCTGCATTAGGTGCTGGTTCATCTGTTCCTCTGTGTGTTGAACAATGGAAAATTTCAGATGGCTGGGGAGGTGGGGCAGAACAAAATGCTAAAAGATATGGGAGCAAAGCAATTTACAAAATATTTGTTTAGAGTGTGCACAGGTTGTCATAAATCACCATACTTTCATGAATATTGTATTTTTTTTTACAAGCATAACTTATTAAATTTTACCGTCACACACATTTGTGAGCACAAACCTTATACAGACAGAAATGTATGATCCTAAAATTGCTAATCCTTCACAAATTTTCATACTGTGCGCGTACGTGCATAAAAAATAATTTTAAAATCCTACAAGGTCAGATCTGTCTGATAATGGTTAAATATCGAACTCTGAACACAAGCTGTCTTAACTGGATCCAAAAACTCCTGCTATCAGGTTGAAATAAATTTTTTAAAACCTAATTTTAACCTTTTAAAACAATCTTCCATTTATTGTATCCTTTAAAGTAAGCACTTACATTTATATAGCAGTAACATAGAGTGTAAATACATACAAAATACATAAACTAAGTCACAGAAATACATATTTAGGACAGACAGTGTAATAAAGAACTCACACTCATTCAAATACACAGCACTTGCATTAAAACGTAATCTATCCATAAGAGACATAAAAACGCACCTGTGGAGCTACAATGGGGCAGAAACCGCATGGTGATGGTTGTTGCACTGCTAAGTCCACATTACAGGCCTGACACCCAAAGGGGCAATGCTTTTGTCCATTCAGATATGAGAGGAGGAGCTCCAAACCCCCTCCAATATATGCTTCCTATTCAGCCAAAAGAGACAAAAAATATCCTAAAATCTAGCTGGACTGTGCAGGTTTACTTGACCTTGGAGATGTTCAGTCTAAGATATGCGTTGTGTTGTCTAACAATGGGAAAGATTATATCAGGCAGCATGGTAACCTCTGAGCAACTTCTGCTTCAGGAATAAGCACAGCTGGGAAGGGTATCTAGAAAAAAAATGTTGCCAATTGACAAAAAAAACTGCCATGTTTATATTAATAGCAAATATTCTACTACATCTGCTGCAGTGCAAAAAAACAAAACAAAAAACAAACCTGATGGCTGCCAGTGCTACCCCTCAGCATCCTAGTAGATGCACATGGTATACATTTGAAAATCCTATTTGATTTCCTTTTTGAAACACATGGACTAATCTGCTTCTGTTCCCTCCCATTTGAACATGCATGCTCACTTTTGAACTGTGGTGCTGATAATAAGCCAGATGGTCACTAGTCACTTTATTACATGATGATTATTATTTATGAGTTTGATAAAGTCATTTTTATTTTTTATTTTTATTAGTCCTAACAGATTTCTTGGTCAAAGTAAGATGTCAAAGTCCTTCTGGTGCTGACCTTTGAAAAAGCTATAACAATTCAGGATATGGCTCATATGTAGTTTTTATTTATGTAAGATGTGTTCTTTGACAGTTTCTACTGTCTGGTTTTAATTACGTGCTGTTGAAAGGTCTTTGCTCTTTCAATTAAATATAGTTTTAATAGAGTATCAGTGTGATCTGTTGGTAATCAGAAATAGCCCTGCAGATACATAGTAGATGGGTTGGGTTTTTAACTATATTAACAACTTTGACCTCTACTCTTACAAAATGAAGTTGATGTTATACTATTGCACTGTATGTTAGGTATACAAAGTAGAAAATATATACATACAAGTGCAGTGATATTGAGTTAAATGTTGCACCTCAACCAGACACTTTCGGTAACCATCAACAAGCTTCTGCCATAATTGAACATATATTTGAACACTCTTCTTGGCAGAGTTGGTAGAGTTCCTTTAACTTGGTTGATTTTCTGGAATGGACTCCGCTTTTAAGTGCAGTCCACAAATTTTTCAGTAGGGTTAAGTTCAGGGCTTTGGGATGGCCATTAGAGAACCTTAATGTTAGTCTGCGTTATCCATTCCAAAACCACTTTTGATGTGCATTTCGGATCACTGTCAGGAATCACTGTCACTGTCATGCATAAATATATATGACCATATATATCTATATAAATATTAGTCCTGTCACATAACTCTCATAAATCTGTTTTTCCATAGTTCAAATCCTTCCAACTTGCTGTTTACTGCTTTTTTTCCCATGTTATGCTATTTAAAAATAAAACGTACAGGCCGTTCCCTGTTGCCCATATTTATCGTTTTTCATTAGCAATTACCTTAAAAATACGTTATCTTTACTTGGAATTACATTTTTTTAATCATTAGAGACACATGTTTGCATCGTGAGTGTGTTAGACAAGCAGCTGCGCTGTCAGTCACGTTCACGTCCCTCCATTCACTATCACCGTGACGCAGCGAACCCGGAAGACGTGTGTTTGCTGTCAATGCCAACGACAGAAAGAAGGCACCGAGAGCTAAAAAGCCCGCATTTAAGACAAGATGGCAGGACTGCCCCGCAGGATCATTAAGGTAAAAAGAAAAAAAAATAACGCCTCAAACAACAGCATGCCTCCTGCAATAACGGCAAAAATGCCGCAATCACAGCCACAAACTCCTAAACGCTCTGGTGGTGCGCCCGGCGAGCAGTTTTGTGTGCTAACATTAGCATCTCGCTGGCTAACGGGTAGTTTGTTAAAGTAACTTCCGCTTCGTTTCTGCACCCAGATACGCCGAGACACGGCGGGTTAAAAATACACCACCGTGCTGTAACGATGGCGGATAAAAGTGCTTACCTTTTCTAAATATACTTGTCTAAATATACTTTTGTGGTGTTCTCAAGTTGCTTGTAGTGCTGACAGAAAGGCTGGATAGCTAAATGCTAACACCGGCTAGTTGTTTAGCATTGCTTGTATTTTAATAAAGCCCGACACTGCAATCCTCGTGCCTTTACTGTAAACGTGCAATAACTTAAAATCACACACCCTTCTGATTTTTTATTATTTTTTTGTTATTTATTTTTTATATTTGCCCGCTATTGGGAGTTAAACGTTAGTAAGATAATCAAAACGTGTTTAAAAACTAGGATGAATGAAATCGCCCCCTCTTTGGGTTACTTCAGCAAGGCCGATGACTTTCTGTTAATGATAACATTATGACTTGCTAATTTACTTAACGAGCTTAATGATTTGTAAAACGGTTGTCAGGTTGACATATTTAAATCCTTTAGAGTTTCCTTTCCTGTACGCCACCTCAATTCAAAAATCATCACTTGCATTATACCCAACCTGACGAATTATTTTATTTTAATTTATTTATTGTGTGTGTGTGTGTGTGCGACTGTGACTGCCTGTTGTATTTGTTATATTACGTTTAGGGTGACAATTCATTTTTCTGTGTTTTCCTGAGTGCATTTTCTCAACCAAACTTTCAAAATGTATTCCTCACTTTTGTTTCTTTCTAGATCTGTAGTTGCATACACAAGCTTTTTCTTGCAAACACATCAATAAAAAAGGGACCTTCTGTGGTTAACTACACACGTTCATTACATTATTATACAGAAATGTGTGCAAAAATAATTGAGTGAATGTTAAAAAAAAAACTACAATTGATTTGGCGGGTGCCAGCTTTCATCTATGCAGGAAAAACTTTTGTTTAGAAACATATGTTGTGTTTCCCATTAACACAGAAAAGATTTCACAGGTGTGTGAGGAAGCAGCCTGCAGCCCAGACTTGGTGGGAAAAGGTGGAAGGGCTGGGAACAGTACTTGATGGGACGAGCCCTTGAGCCCTTACAGCGTGTGACTGGGACTGGGAGCCCCTCTACTGTCTGTGTTTTCACTGCATGGTTTTGTCTGTGGGTTATCTGAAAAATTTCAGGAATCTCACTCCCAGTTGCATGGAGGAAATGAGTGTCAAAAACAACCGTGGTGGTTGTTGGCACATGAAAGAATTATATTTTGAATACTGTAAATTTGTTTTGTTGGAGTCAGTTGTGCAGTTCAAACAGCAAAAGAAGAGACTATCATTTTAAACTGAGAAAATAAGAAATCAGTTTTGTCCAACTTATACAATAGTAAATTCTTGAGTCCTGTAAAAACCAAGTTCATCCTTACTGCTTCATTGGGAAGCAAGAAGGAAGATAGCAGCCAGGTGCTGCTAATCAAATGCAATTGGCAGGTTTTGCCACTTTAGAGCATTCAGGCACAATCTTCCAGGAATGGGCGTCCCAGCAAATTTCCCTCAAGCTTGGATTGTGCAATGCTCAAAGAGGCTGTTGGGATTTTTAAGTTCTTTACAACACAATCAGAATTAGATTTAACAAGTATGTGCTGTTTGAGAGTGTTTCCAGGAGAAAGTCTCCTTTCCGTCAAAAGAACATGGTAGCACCGTTTAGGTTCGCAAAGTTGCCTGTAAGCCAGAGCCTTAAAGTTATATCACGATATCTCAAGGATATTGATCTGTATTTTTTGTTGAGCTTGCTAACCAGCTACGTAAAAAACCTGCCTTTCTATCAAGCAATCAGATCAGTAATATCCATCAGCTCTTCCTGTCATATTGAGTACTTCAGCTTTATTTGGTTGTCATTTAAGTAGGGGTCACACATCACCAGCTGCTGGTATCTTCTCTTTTGTAGCCTGTTTCCACCTTCTATAGGAACAATTTTCTTGCACATTTTACAGAGTACTTTGTTAGGAGCTGTTAAATTGGCCCTTTTTTTTTTGACTAACTAGTCATTACATACTGACACGCGTCTCTCACTGGCAGTCATGTCTGTGCCTGTCACCTTCTCTGTTGTCCACTAGGGACTGTAAACGTGTGATGTCTTTAGGTTTTTGGGGTTGGGAGGGGGGGTCCTTTGGACAGAGGAGACCAAAGTGAACACAACATATAAGCACAAACACCTCATGCCAAATGTCAAGCACTGTGGTGGTAGGGTGATGTTTTTGCCTTGTTTTGAAGCCACAGGACGTAGGTACCTTGCAGTTATTGAGTGAACCATACACTCTGTATATCAGTGTGTTCTAGAGTCAAATATAATGATATTTGTCCAAAAGTAAAAGCTTGGTGAAAATTAGGTCATGCAGCAGGACAATGATCACAGCAGCAAATCTACAGCAGAATGTTTGAGGAAAAAAAATAAAGTCCAGGCCTTAGCCTGACTGAAATGCAGTGGTGGAATCTTAAGAGAGTTGTGGATAAGTGGAAGTCTGGAAATCCCAATAAACTGAAACAATGTATTAAAGAACAGTGGGCCGGAATTCCTTCAGAATAATGTGAGAAACTGATGACCGAAGCCATACAGAAAACAACTTTAAATTACTTCAAGTAATAGCTAAAGGACGTTCCCCAAACTATTGAGTCATGGAGGTTGGCTTAGTTTTTCACAGGCTTGCAGAGAGTGCTGTATGGCGTTTTCTTGTCAGAGGTATTGCTAGTGTGTCACTTGTACCTCCTCATGCATACCACAAACCATATCGAATACCTGCTCCTCTGTCACTGTGAAGGTATGTGTTTTAGTGGGTCACCTGACTTTGACCTTTAGCTGGGAGTAGACTTGCTGCGGTGCCTGATACTGTCATAGCAGGGTTGCCACGAAAAGACCTTCACAGAAGAGTTTTTAGCTTCCCACCACTGAAGTGGATGTGAAGTCCACCAACAGACTTCTGCCTACAATGACACACACAGCTTTTTGTTGCCTGATTCGGAGCAGCTTATGTTCAGAGTTTTGATTTCAAATCTGTCTAAGCATCACGTTTTCACTGATGCTCTTATTGACAGCATGTGTTATATTCATTATCAAGGAGTAGATTTTATTCCTGTGTCTTTGCCACCAAAGGAAAACCCATTGTAAACTGTGCATTTCATTGTCACAAGAATTTGTTTTCACTTGGTGAAGCAGAAAATGGCTGAATGCTTTGATACTTATTCTTAACTGTGGCCAAGTTTGTTTTACACCTGGGTTACCCTGTGAATAGGACACAGATTAGAAATTTGGGCAGGACTGGATTGGTCAGTTTTATATGGAAGAAAAATGAAATGATGTGCCAAACAACATCTTTTATCCGAGTATACGTAGACTGAAGCTGAAAGTCTGAGCTAACACAGAAAACTTATTACCACTGCTGTGATAGTCGTTATCTCTGATGGAGGTTTAGGCTCGCTGATATGGATCCTGATTGTGATCACCATGAAACACTTTAACCCAAGTGCATAAAACATGCAGTGCTCATTATTTCACTGTTTGTTGCAAGTTTTAGTTTTTTGCAAAGATCTGTGGAAAGATTTCATGCTCTTAAGGATTTTTTTTTTCAAGGATACCTATTGTCTATAATTTTTTTTGTTTTGTATGTGCGCAGAGACTGTGGAGAGCTGCATATGGTGCAATTCTGCACCCACAGTGGATAACAGGAGAGGACGGGGGGATTCATTTCTCACTGCCCTGTTATGCTTACAACAATGAATCTCACATTATGATTTATGAATATCAGCAATACTTTTTTAAAATTAAGTTTCTTTTGCTAATTAGATGCATTTATTGGTTTAGCTTTACGAGATATCATCGGAAATGCTGTTACTGATCCAGAATCAATATTTTAGCTGATATGAAAAGATAAATTCTTAGTGCCACTTATTCTTAAGAATATTAAAATATATATTACTATTATCGACTTCCAGTGATGTATTTCATTAACTACTTTGCACCTGTGTATGAAGACAGCACATCGTCTTTACTCAGCTACAAAGGCTGCAGACTGTAGCATACGAAGCATAATAAATGGACCTGCAGTCACTCTACTGGCCAGACTATGTGAGGAATGTGTAACATCTTATTTTATATTATATTTAGGTTTTTAAAAAATATAGGAAGAGGTAAAATTTTCATGTTGGCACAAACCTGGCACCATATTATCTGAAACCTTCATACCTGTGATTGCCCGGCATTATCAGATGCTGTGTCTCTAATATAACATTCAAAAGCAGTTCCAAAAACCAAGCCGGATTTATGGCCTTGGTATTCTAATTTTATTTCCTTTATTTCTGCTTTCTTTATTTCTCCAGGAAACTCAGCGCTTGCTTGCAGAGCCTGTTCCAGGCATCAAGGCGGAGCCAGATGAAGCCAATGCCCGCTACTTTCACGTGGTCATCGCAGGACCTCAGGACTCGCCTTTCGAAGGAGGCACATTTAGACTTGAACTCTTTTTACCAGAGGAATATCCCATGGCAGCTCCTAAAGTACGTTTCATGACCAAAATTTACCATCCGAACGTTGACAAGTTGGGAAGAATATGTCTTGACATTTTGAAAGGTAAGCCAGTATTCTGTCTTAAAATTCTATGAGAAGATTAAACATGTCTTTCACCATCTTATATTTTTTTGTCTGTTATTGGTCACTTTTCATGTGTTTTACCTGTATGTATTTTTATTTGACTACACTTGTCTTTATTTTTGTATTTTTTTTTAAATAGATAAATGGTCACCAGCCCTGCAGATTCGTACGGTGCTGCTCTCAATCCAGGCTTTACTAAGTGCACCCAACCCTGACGATCCCCTAGCAAATGATGTTGCGGAGAAGTGGAAGTCCAGTGAAGCTGAAGCCATAGAAACCGGTGAGAGCCGTGATCTGGAGTGGTGTAAAGATGAGGTTTACCACATGTTTCATGATGTTGTTAGCCAGTATGATGCTCACTTTACCCCATTATGCAGTTTCAGCACATAAAAGTCTGATGCACTTTGCTTCTTAAGGGAAGTTTCTGAATCTTGACCCATTCTTCATTATAATTCTTTGCACCATATCCTTAATGTATATCTCAGTCCATGAAATAATTAGGTCATTGTTTAATGAATGAATGAATGATAAAAACTAATAAAACATTTTCATTACAACATAATGAAATAAACTACTGCCCTCAGTGAGGTGAGTCTCTCAGTTTAAAGGCGATCTGTTATGCTTTTCCCTATTTTCTGTTTTATGCTTGTTGGACAAACGTACTGGCCAACTATACGTTACACCCACACCATGAAGGTCCTGGTGCACAGTTTTTATGCTGTCAAATCAAGAGGTGATTTGGAGCGCTGCAGTTATTGAGTCAGCAGGGATCTGGCAAATTTTACTCACCTCAGTACTGAGTGACTACCACGCTGTAACTTTAGATGTTGTGGTTCCTGTCTTTGTCCTAACTTACTAGCTTCCACTTTGCAATAATACCACCTACAGTTAGACTGTGGAATATCTAGGAAGGAAGAAATTTCAAAGTAGCATCTTGCTACAGTACTATGGTCGAATTCAGTGAGCTCTTTAAACACCTTCTTTCACAAATGTTTGTAAAAACAGACCGCATGCCTATGTACTTGATTTTATACACCTGTGGCCATTGGACTGAAAAAAAAAAACTGAATTCAAAGTTTCAGAAGTCCTTGTTTATATGTCCATATGAACAGGGTGTAGTATAACAAATCATCTGTTTTCAAAGTTTCTTAATTCTGCAGCCACTCATTGGTAATGATCGAAACACATACTGTTAGAAAGACAGGATTCATGAGTTCCAAACAGTAGATAAACTGTAGGAACTGCACAAACACACAGTATGAGATGCATAATGATTATTTTGAACCGTGAAACATGTAAAGCTTGTGTAATACGGTGTAAAAAAAAAAAAATAATAGCGAGCTTTCACAAGGGATTTTGCTCTTGCAGCATATTTCTAATCATGTTTTTATGCTGTATACAACCATGTACATATGCACTTTCTATTTCCTGTGCATGGTCTGACATCCACATACATAATTTCCTCAGGGATTTTTGTGTTCTGATCCCCATATTGGTGTTTTTCTTATGTTTTTATGGTAATCTTGGTCCACGATCAAAATTGCAACTAACCAGTGATAAAGAAGTTAGCAAATGCTTTTAAAAACTATCACTAGCAAACCACCATGACTAACCAAATTTAGGTAACAGCATCCTGATTTGATAATAAAGTTATTATAGTCTAGAAATCATTAAAGAAAACACTTTAAATGCTTACATTTGTTATCAAAGAGAGTTTTTATTTAAACTAACATTATGACATGGTGATGATAATGCAGGATCATTACCCATAGTTGTGCGACTTTATCTCTGTATATAAACAAGTCACTTATATCACACACAATTAATATGGAATATTTTATTGTGAGTTATGTTTTCCTTAAAAATGTATTTATTTTTATTTTTACTTTGCAGCCAAGACATGGACCAGGCTTTATGCTGGAAACAAAAATGAAGTGTAAAGCAGCCTCTTGGAGACCGAAGTGGAAGCAAATTGTATGAACACAACTCATGTGCTGCCAAGACCACCTCCTGCTTTATTTGCATTTAAAGGACACCATCTTTTAGTGAATATACATGTTAGATTTTCTTATATATGTATATGCACTAAACGTACACACACACAATATATATATATATACTGCTGACATTTGGTGATTTAAATGCACACTAGAAATTAAGAGCTGTCTTTGTCCTGACTCACTACTATTCAAATGCATGGGCAGAGGTTTTAGATCTACTCATCTGGCTTTCTTTTTCCACTGAGGGGAAAAGGTGTCTTACATCCCACTTTTTTGGGGGGGGAGGGGGGATGACGACTTTGGAGCAGGGGAATAAGCTGAGTTAGGGACTGGCTTAGATGTGGATAACATGATATGCTTTTTATGTTTTTTTTAACTTTGTTTGATCGTGTTGCTGTTCATTAAAAGCAGCTAACTCTACTAGCCCACTGTTGTTGTAGGCGTCCGCCTGGAGAAGGTTTAGTCCTGTGTAGGTTTGCCCAGTAGGACGCATAAACAATCATTGCTGTGCTGCTTCTTTGAGTCACATCTGGATTTGTTAAATATAAACTGAGATGACTGAGAACCAAACTGAGCCTGCCACTGTCACATTAACTTTTCCAGCCACTCTCAGTGTGGACTTGGATGTACAGTACGCTTTTGTCGATGGCATGAGAGTGTGTGTGGTGGGTTCAGTGGACATTGTGGACCTTTCTTTAGTTTTAGCACATACAGTATGTGTTGTTACCATATCTTGTCTTTTACATGTGAATCTTTTCTTGCTATTAGCATACTAACTGCTCTTGCTTTTCGCCCCCTTATGTCATCAGTTTAATTCTGCAAAGCTCTGTGGTTTGCCTGCTCTCACTGGCATTTATTTCACAAAGCAGTGTGGTTACATTTGACCAGTCAGTTGATGAAAGTGGGAACTGGGGTGTTGTGATTGGTGTGTGAGAAGAGATGCTGCATTGTGGAGGAGATCACACTCCAAAAGTAGAATGAAGGCTTTGACTCTTGACTGTTGTGATTGGGCTTTGGCTGTAAAGTCTGTATTCATTTCACTTTGTGTAAATTCATTCTTTGTTAATCTGAAGGTGAAATGTTTTCCTGCTCTCAGAATGCTATGAAACAGTCCAACTGCAAACTTTTATGTTCTGTAAATAAATTCTGTTGATTAATAAATACTTGAGTGTGAGTCTTTATAGAACATGTGGTACATTGTGTACAAGTTGGTTTCTAAGTTGTACACAAAGTTACACGCAGTTCACTGTTGGTGGAGTCCAACCATATATACAGGTCCTTCTCAAAAAATTAGCATATTGTGATAAAGTTCATTATTTTCTGCAATGTACTGATAAACATTAGAGTTTCTATATATTTCAGATTCATTACACACAACTTAAGTAGTTCAAGCCTTAAATTGTTTTAATATTGATGATTTTGGCATACAGCTCATGAAAACCCAAAATTCCTGTCTCAAAAAATTAGCATATCATGAAAAGGTTCACTAAACGAGCTATTAACCTAACGCGAAACACCTGCAAAAGACTCCTGAGGCTTTTAAAAACTCCCAGCCTGTTCATTACTCAAAACCTCAATCATGGGTAAGACTGCCGACCTGACTGGTGTCCAGAAGGCCATCATTGACACCCTCAAGCAAGAGGGTAAGACACAGAAAGAAATTTCTGAACGGATAGGCTGTTCCCAGAGTGCTGTATCAAGGCATCTCAGTGGGAAGTCTGTGGGAAGGAAAAAGTGTGGCAGAAAACGCTGCACAACGAGAAGAGGTGACCGGACCCTGA
>VUQR01022768.1:0-24976 GCA_015108515.1 Hemichromis elongatus | reverse complement strand
TTTAACAGGAAGAAAAATATGCATATTCTAGTACTAGAGAACAAGGGCTGGCCTGAAGATGTGTCCCAGTTCCACTCATTTTTTCAAACGTGTCATTAGTCAGTGCACAATGGAATTACTGAAACCAGCAGCACACTACTCCTCCTAAAAGGAATGTTGATGATGGCAAGAACATTGATTAAAGTGTCTGTAATAGTCAGAGGCTTTTATCCAAACCCGTATGGGGTAAAGAACACAGAAATATTATCAGCACAGTGTGACCGCCAAACAAACCTGAACAAGCAAATGCAATTACAGGAAACATTTCCAAATTCCCATTTTGTCCGGGATTTAAGCAAACAATGTGAATGCTCAGAAATGTCCCGTCGAGAGTTTTCTGTGAAAGTAAGCTTCTAAGAAACATGTCACTGAAAATGTCCAAACACCATCCAACATTCTCAAATGAATATGCAATCGGACGATGCTCAAGAGTGAAATACTGCAACAGGAATGACTATCACACGTGGTTTTTCATTACTGAGACAACAAGCAAAATTAATCAGCATCAATGCATTTCTAATTGGTTTAAATAATTAATGTAACACTAATAAATTTAAAAAAAAAAAAAATCACGTCCATCTTTAGTTGCTCCTTGAAGCCAAAGCCACAAATAACATGACAGTGAGCTTGGTAAGAACTCAATTATGGACTCGTTTTCCATGTAAAGATGGAATTTGTCTGAGGATGTGCATTACCTTCTCAAATCAACTGGTCCAAAAGTAAGGTGTGGAGATATGATATCTACTCCTACTGGACCCTTTACCCTTTACCATAATTAACAGAAAGAGGAATAGATTGATTTCATTTAAAATACTAGCTAAAACTAGGCGACTAATGAAATTTTAGTTTTTATCCCATTTTTGACATCCAACAATTACAAAAACCAAATGGTGCCGATTTATGCCACAGGCCTGATTAATCTATTGGATTTATATTCACCACAAAGCGCTCAATTTTTTCCTTACACCAAAAATCAAGTGCACCACTAAAAGATAACTTTTAGCGAAGTAGAAGAAGAAGAAGAAAATCACAAAGTTTTAGGTAGTTTCCAGCAGGGACAGTCAGCTGTCATAGCAAGTTTAAAATTTAATTCAATTCAATTTAAAAATATTTCTAGATGGATGAGCTATTTTTGAGTCCTTTTATTATCAAGTGAAACCAGTGGCAAGAGATCTTATGCAAAGTCTGATTTCAGCAACTATAAAACCATTTTACATCACTTTTGTACTGAAAACCACGGTGTAATTTCTCATAGAAGTAAAGCCTTGGCTCCATAGTGTAGGTACTTTCACATTAGCGCAACAAGCAAAAAGATCCCTGGTTCAAGCCTGGGAGGACACTGATTGGTCAACTCAGAACAAGTGGTATTTTTGAAAAGTGAAACTACTCTATCTGAGGCAACAGAATGCTGCTCTCTCAGATATCGCCATCAACAACTTAAAATCAATCATACAGACGGACATTCACGCAACATGATCAAAGCTGTCAGCGAGATTCTACACCACAACAAAAAGCCTGATAAGTGTTGTCTGGGGTGAGGATACAAACGTGACTGTTCGCTCAAAACAAAAGAAAGCAGAAGGGAGACTTTACCTGTGAGTGGCGGCTGCTGGTAAAGGTGTACTGGACAGATTGTGATGGGTATCGGCTCTGCTCACTGCTGAAGCTCCCCTGACTCGGGGGGTAGCCCGAGCTGCTGGACATCCTGGCTCAGTGCTAGCGGGCTGGCTGCAGCTGCTTCACGGAATGATGCAGAGTTTGGCTAGACCATGTTGGGAGACACAAACCACCTGCACCAGACAGAAACAAACAGACATTATCGTGTATATTAAAAAAATATAAGCTGACAATATTTAAGTGAATGATAAAAATCTTTTCCAAGAACCCCACAAAACCACCTCATTTCCAGTGTAGTTAATGAGGTTAACATAACCCAAAATAAAAACATAAACTCTAACATTATTATTTATGCAGGCGTTTGTTTAAGCCACAGCTTTTAAACAAAATATGCAGGGATGGTCTACAACAACTAAAGCATAAAACATTTGCCTTTACTTTACAGCTGAGCTCAAGAAAACATTACAAAGACCTTTCTGTGGATGAAAACACAAAGATGGCCGCTTCAGATGTTGACAATTCGATTAACTTGATATATGATGGTTTGTATTAACATAGATCTTTTGTTTTAGACTGGGTAATGTGTAGGGAGCTCAAACATACAAAAATGCACCCAGGCCACTAATATTGAGTTATATCTAAACTGATTTTATTGTATAAACCTAATAATGTTATGTGGGGTCAAAAATCCTGAAAATTACTTTCATATCAATATCTGAAGCAAACAAATCAAAACATTTAATTATAATATTTTACACTAAAAGAGTAAAATGCCTAAATGACGTTTGAAATACAATAAAATACAACTGTTAAAGAAAAAAAGGTAATTTATAGATGTGCTGTAAGTGCAAACAAAAATAAGATATGCCAAAAAAATAAAACATGCAAAAAAAAGGAATTAGCAGCCGATGATTTTTTTTATTTTTCAGTAGATCAGATTTTTATCTAGCCCATAAACAAAGATAATGTAATTACTTTTGTTTTCCTGACATGTTCCATAATTCAGCATAACCTAGTCCTAAAGTTTGATGTTATATCCTCGCCATCTATTTGCTTCTGCTTGTCAGGGTCATTCAGGGTCATGGAAGGCTGGAGTCTATACCAGCCATTGGGGGGGGGGGGGTTACATTCTCAAAAAGTCAGCAGTCTATCACATGGCTATTAAAAAAGGAAAAAAAAAAGGCCAATTGCCAATTAATGTTTTTGGACTGTGAGAGTACCCGAAGCGAACCTGAGCAGGTAGGGGGAGAACAAGATTCCAACCCAGAGCCTTGTTGTTGTGAGGACACAGTGCTAGCCATGACGCCACCATGCTGCTCTATATTTTTGATTAATAACTTAAATCTGCAAAATATTTAGTAACTTAAGCTTCAAATTAAATACAGGCTTGGCCTTGCTGCAGGCATCACTGTTAAAAAAGAGAGGTGGACAGCCATGAAAAACAAACCACTTTTGGATCGGAGCAGAGAGATTGGTTTCCTTCGCATTTAATCTATGTGAACAGGTGGTTTGATGAAGGACTTTTATTGACATTTTATTGTAAAACTACCAACTGTAGGGAAAATAACTCCTTCCGGAGGTTCTATTTCAACTACTCTAAGTCTAAGGTGTTTCATACTACTTTACTGGCCCCATGTCTTCGGTTACACTTATATCAGACTATGACACCTGGATAAACCGAATACAGAAAACTGGCATTTAATGTCAATTTATTTCTACAATTTATTTTCCAAACTGTGAAGACATTTTCTACATGCAACACAAGAGTCATAGATTATTAATCTATAATGGTCAGTCGATCATGCATTTCCATCTTCCGCACAAACAATCTACTGTCTATTGAAAGCTATTACCCTTTACAAGTCCACAGTTTCTCAGATGTTAACAATCTTCTGTTCAGAGCTGGTTTAAACTTTCTATTCGTTTGTTTCATGTTCTTCTGTCAGAATAACATCCCATAACTGTACCCAAGATGAACAACTTAGCCACTCCATTTAAACAAAACTGGATTCAGATGAAAATTAGTGAGTTTGTTTTGGCTGCTCAGAATCCTGTCACCCTCAATTAGTCAAGCATCGTACAAAGAACAAGAGCCAGGACAGGGAGCCAGGGAGCATTGTGACCCTTTCTCATGAGTGTCTTCTCGCTAATAAGAAGTCATAGAGACAAGATAGTTCAGTACTCTGCAAATGAACTAATACACAAAATTTTGTATTTTGACTAAATATTTATGGATATAAACAACACACACATAAAACAGGCCTGCAAGACGAGTGGAAAATCTGCCATGTGTGATAAGAGTGCCAATATCATAGATAACATGATATGACTTACCATAAACAAGTACAACCGTGTCTAATATTCTACAGGTTCACTGCTAACAAAATTTTAAGCCATTTCTGAATGTGCTTTTCCTGAAAATTTGAAGTATTTGCATGCAAAGTATGATTATAGTGCATGTACAAAAAATAAAAAATGACGGCCTGATAGTGCAGGACCATCTTGCAGTAATAATGAAGGCCCTATTCAGCAGTCAGCACTATACTGATGAGCTAAAACTGATTTAGTCTGCATGTTAGTTTCCTGCAAACACAAATCACTGGATTATGCAGCCATTTTTTTTTTAAATCCTTCATGAGATTCGTTATAGAAAACTGTGTTCCCTTTTCCATCATTCCTATCATCATTATCTACAATACATAAAAGACACAACCACCAAGTCAAGACAGCATGGCCACAAATGGAGTCAGAACCATTGCCATGGTCACTAGAGTTGAAGAGATGTCGTTTTGCCTTTCAATCCTTGGCCAGGATCTACGTTAATAATTAGAGAAAGACTACAAATAACAAAATAATTTGTAACTACCCAACTGGTGAGTGATGATGTTTTTTTTTTGTTTTTTTCAAAAAACAAATAAAAAAAAAAGAACTTTCATGGCTCCCTTTGTAAACACTGAACGCAGTAACAAATATGTCCATCATTATACTCTCCACCAAACCAGCACCAGACAGCCTGTGACTGTGGTTCGTAAATCTAAAAGCTCAGCCTCATTTTAAACAGCACCCTCTGGCTTTGAGCCAAACTCAGGTAGAACAAATCAGCTCAAAACATTACAGGTCAAAATGTTTGGCGGTAAATGAAATAAGAAAAAGTTTAAAAAGAGCTCACAGCAGCCCAACAGCTGCCTGGAATATTACCATTTCTATTATTCTGAGAAAACAAAACAAAACTGAATTGTAGCATGTGGGGATGACCTGCTATTTACGAGCATATGTGACATACAAACCAAAACCGGAAACTAGGGCTAGGGAGGTTACATATATCTATATATATTTCAAAAAAGTTAAAAGTATTAACACCTTTGCTCTATATAGGAAATAACGACCCTCCTGGGCTCCCAAAGCAATCTGTGTTACAATGCTTCCTGTTCAGAAGGGTATTATATCACTTAAACTTTTCCTAGTATGATATTTTCTTAACGCAGAGTAAAGTACTAATGACACAAGTATGCTTAGCAATACAGTCTGGAACTCTACTTTTTATGGCCCTGACTATAACATCGTTCTCAGTTGTAGTGTAGCGTAGTGTAGGTTAGTGTAACTTGCAAACAAACCCGTGATGGGAGTCATTTCTTGGATCTCTCTCATCCCTTTAAGACAATGTAATGTGGCAGCTAAACGAAAATGTGGCTCCTGGCTGTTAGCAGCGTCTTAATTGTAATATCTGACGGGATTGAGGTCGTTATATATCTACAGATTTTTTTTAAAATAATCCTGCTTTGATCACTTTCGTCGTATCGCCGTAAAGTTCTAGGTAAAGTTAGCAAGTAAATTATTTACAGTGGTCCCTCCGATAATTTCCACGCCAACCCAGCAGCTGTGGTCACTTCCCTGTTCTCAGCTAGAGGGATGCATGGTGAAAAATACCTTTGTACGTTGTTATTGTTGTCTTTTAACGCCACACTGTCATATAAACGCATTTGAATTTGTAGCTTATATTGATCGGGGGATGGGGTTATTTCTACAACAGAGAGCATCTCCAGAAATCAGCTAAAAACCTGCAAGATAATAAAGGTCCATTTTAAAATATGCAGTGCTTTAACGCTTTAGCAGAGTATCGTGGCGTTTAAGATGTTGCTGTTGTTGTCGCTAGCTTGCTAAGTTAGCCGTATTTCACCTTTGAAATCTCAACCACGTCGCCATCTTGCAAGGCAGATTTTCAGCGTAGACCGGGGCGCTTAAATAGCGTGCTAATTACGCATGTTGATATGCTGCATGGTAACTATTTGTACTTACCTCATTATAAGAAAATTAGTAGATTGCAGAGAAAGGTTTCCCTGTGCAGAAATATGTGGCAATAGTTGATTGTAAATCCGCGGGTTATGGGCTGTGGACGACTGGGCAGACTGAAGGCTGCGCCGCATTTGTCGGTCGATGTCCTGGCAGAGTAAAAAAGATTCCCTTTATTATTAATAAATACCGATGGTGTATCTAGTCTTTAAAATATATGTATATACAGATAAAACAAAACTAAGCAGAAAAAAGAGCAAGTGGCCACCAAATGCCCTTTTTTTCGCAGAGCTTTAAAATATTATTTTGGATTGTTATATATCTGCAAGGACAATGTGATGGTGTGACAACTAAATCTTTCCCTCAAACACGGTAATGTTCTTGGTGTTTTTTCTTTATTTCACTTTTCAGAAACGATTATTTCTCTCGATTTATACGACGATATAAAAGTTTTCCTTCTCATATTTATTCAGACACGCCACAAAATCATTCTGTTTCAGGTTCTTATTATATATGTATTTAAAGTGAAACGAAAATAAAAGTCACTGGGACTGCAATTAGAACAAAAAATAACGCAGTCTTGGGAATACTTATACTAATATACTTATAGTTGTTTAATTAATTAATAAACAACTAACGTTAGGAGCAATAAAAAGTCTGCGTTTTTTGTCTTAGGGTTTTTTGTTTTGTTTTGTTGTTGTTTTTTTACACATGGAACCATTTACACTTCAGGCTTTTGTGTTTACACGGATTTTTTGCGGTAACGGTCAAAATAATGACTTTGTACCTGGCTGTCATCATAATTTTTTCCTATTTGGCTTTGATAAAATGCATTTACTTTCGAAATCGGCGGGTTTTGGTGAAGTCCTTGAAGCGTGCATTGAATGCTCCATCAAGCAGAGAAACAAAGGGCGACAATATCAGAGCTCTGGTCGTAACTGCGCATCCGGATGATGAGTGTATGTTCTTCGCGCCAACGATCATACGACTCGTTGAATTAAATGCCACCGTTCATTTGCTCTGTTTGTCTGAAGGTACGGTGACACCACACTCATATTTGCATACTCAAGAAAAACAACCCGATATAAAGGTACACAAAATTAAAATGAAAAATTGTCCAACTGCTAATCGGATGGCACCCTTTTTTTATATATAAATAGACCAATTAAAAATTAGTACCCACTTTTTTGTTTGTTTGTTTGTTTTACTGCCAGTTAGTTTTTCTCCTCTGCTCGCTGTTGTTCTTATTTGCCAACTACCCAAATCCAGCAATAAATGTCTTCACACAGAGCAGTTTCAAGCAGAGGAGAAATGAATGAACATACCGTAACTTTAAGCACATTTAATGATTTCCCCATCCCGTTTGAGTGCATGCAATGCTCCACAGACATCCAGGAGCTCGTTAATTTGCTAGCAGGCTTTACATTAATAAACTGCTCAGGCAGCGTCCAGGAGTACAACTCCAATTCCGTTAAAAAAATTCCGTGTAAAATGTAAGTAAAAACAGAATGCAGTGATTTGCTAAGCTGAAGGTCAACCATCCTGTGCTCACTTTTGCTCACAGAGATGTTTCCAGATTCTCTGAATCTGTTGATGATCTTATGTACTGTAGATGATAACATATTTAAAGTGTTCATAATTTTATGATCATCAGCATTATTCTGAAATTGTTTTTCACAAGTTTTTTTTATAATCATGGAAGCTCTGCTCATCTTTACTTTAGAAACTCCTTCTTTAATATCTCTTATTATACCCAACCACGTTCATTCTCTGTTGCATGCTAACCTAATTAATTGCAGTATGTTTCTCCATTAGTTTTTGTAGTACTACTTACCCTACATACCCTTTGTTGCCCCCTTCCAACTGCTTAAGTTAAAAACATGTTTTCAGGTACCAGAAGTGCAATCAAAGCTTCCCAATAGGTGTTACAAGAACAAGAAACGTGGCTGTTGTTCAAAGTTTTCTTTAGGGAACCCCAGTCCTGTTCCAGAGGCCACCTGTACGCCACCCCCACATTGAAAAATATAAATACTACTAATTATACATAATCCACTGAGAGAAATACCATATCTAACATCTGATGTGACCTCTACATGTTATGCAGGAAACTACTACAATCAAGGAGCTCAGCGTAAACAAGAACTTCTGAACAGCTGTGCCGTGTTGGGGATACCAACCTCCAGAATCACAATAGTAAACCACAAGTAAGAAGCCCTCTGCTCCAAGCATGCAACATAAAAATAAGTCATTCAGTTTTGTGCCTTTCACAATCAGGGAGTTGGTGCCACTAAATATAGAGATGTGCGCATACTCCATTGATGTATGCTGCCTTCAGTCAAGGATTCAGGTCTCAGCATGTGTTCCTGCTGGAGCCCATTACCCTTGGGTGGCACCCAATGTCTATAAGAACAAATAAGAGAGTTGACCACAAATCACAACCCTCCCATTCTCACCGTGACAGCTCTGATGTAGCCTGGCCTGATATATTACCTTTGTGTCACAGGGGAAATATATGAGTAGGCCCTGGAGGCAGCGATGGGTCAGCCCTGCAGGACACAAAGCTCTTTAAAGACCTTAAAAATTCCATCATTCATCATCAGTCTATTGATCCTTCTATTCATTTACAGCTTGCATATACAGATCTATTTAAATGTGCATCTTTGACAAAATCACATATTTATAGAACAAATTATCATTAAAGTTACTTTTAAAAGTGTTTAGAAGAACATTTGCCTGTCTGTACATCCTGAGCAATCAATCAGCCTGTTTAAGCAGTCACAATTGATTAGTGAGCGATCCCTGGGGAAAACACTGGGCACACTGGGATGTCTGTACCTGAGCTGGAAGTATTTGTTGGAAGTTTTATCCTGTTAGTATCATGATGATATTTTTCTCCTGAGTACAGAATTAAATTATATAAAATGAGACACGACCCAAATAAAGCCCTTTATTCTTCAGTTTTGTGTTCAAAACTTGATATTTATGTCCATTTAGGGTTCAGTGACGTGTAAGAGGTGATCCTTTTAGTAATGCTAATTCGACTGAAAAACCTATAAAAACGTGTGTCTCGCGAGGCAGGGGTTAAAAAGAACTGTGTCACTCTTTGGTGACACTACAATTTGCTTGCGGAAAGAAAAATGGCCGTACATTCCAGTTTTGTTGCAGGAACACAGAACAGGTTATGCTATGGCTAAAAGCACGATAGAAGCAAAAGCTGTGCATCACAAGGATTTTAGTCAGCAAATGAAAGTCGTCTGTCTCTGCCTGCTGGTGAGGTCGAGTTACACAGAAAAGGTAACGGTAAAAAGGATTTTTTCCCCCCTCCCCTGTGGATCAACTGTGCAGCTTTTCTTGAAAATGTTTTGAATTTCTAAGAACATCAGGGCTGCTACATGTGAGTGTCTCCATGTTGGCTCACCAGGAGAGCTGTATGAACTCTGGCACTAACCTGGAACTCAGTAATAAGCTGGCAGACTGCCCAGGTTGCCTGCCCTGGAGAGCATTGCTGGTGTGTATAATTGTGTGTGTGTGTGTGCGCGCTTTTTTTTTTAACTCACATGCACACACTTCCCGTTTTATCATCTTGTGCACACAGAATATAGCTGAACTTTGATTTTAGGGCTGTCTGCACTTCTGCTGAACTGGAGTGTAGCCCATTTTCCCTTTCTGTGTATTCTGTTGTTTGCCCAAAACACACACCTAATCAGCACTTTGAGAGCCCGAGTTCCACTCTCTCACAGTCAGCCTCTCTCATGCTCTCTCACTTTATCCCACCCCTCCTCCTCTTGTCCATGTCTGCTGAAGCCAACTGCCAAGGACTGTGGGATACATTTTGGCCACGCTCTAAGCACCGCTAATGTAGGTCATTCCAAAATGTTTTTCCCTTGGCGTGTCTGTACACAGCTAGCCAGTCTTTGCCTTTTTGCTCTTAACCCCCTCCGTTCAAGTCCAAAGCTTCAAATCTAACACACAATACTCAAACAGTGCTCAATTATACAGACAGTGCTATCTTTTAACCATGATCTCAGCACAGATAGGGCTATGTAGCCATCAGATTTTTTTCTACGACTTGAATAGAAGGAGGATCAGTGTGGCTCTGTTTGTGCACACCTGTTAGCCGCACCGAAGCTATTGTGTTCACATTTGCCTAATTCTATAACCATCTATTTTTTATACTGAGGTGTGTTTCTAATATTTATAAATATTGGATAGTTATGCAAACACATATATGTCATTGTAAATCTCACTAAAATAAACTTGTATGTTTGGCGATCATTTCGGGGTTTGTCAGATGGGTACAGGAAATGATACTTATATTGCCTGATCACCTCAAACAAAGAGTTAAGGGGGAAAGTGAGCAGAATTTTTTATGTTTTGATTGGTTGATTAATCGGTTGATTATTTTGTGCAGGTTTTAATGGTGGAATTCTTTTACATCAGTAAAACTTGACTCTCACTTAAAAGCTTTAAACAATGTGTCAGTCAGAAAAGTATGCGTAGTTGAGTTCAGCCTCTCAGTAATTTTTGAGCCTTTTTCACAGAGTTGCTGTGTTATATTAGAGAGGATTGGGAAAGATCCAAAGGCTATGAAGAAATATTACAATTTTTCTGTTTTTGGTCCCGCCAGCTGTGAAACATTGATCCCATATGCTTTAGTCATTGGGAAAAATGGCTGACATTTAGAACCACAGAGTTTTTGTTGTTTTTTTGTTTTTTTTATGGGGCTCCTTTTGTAATGCAACCACTAACTAACTAACACTAAATAACATCCTGATTGTACATAATAAACCCCACTGGTTGCAGCCGATTGCCGCCCCTCCCTGAGCCGGGTTCTGCTGGAGATTTCTTCCTGTTAAAAGGGAGTTTTTCCTTCCCACTGTCAAGTACTTGCTTACAGGAAGTCATCAGTTGTTACAAAGGGGAAACTTAGCAATGAAGACCAAAATCATTTTTATATCAGTTTGTAAACATATCGGTTTCATCTGTGAGGTTGTTTATTTCACTATGGATATTTATTGGAATGACTTTTAAAGCCAGCCTCAAGTGCAGTTTCTGGCACCTTTAGTGTGGCTTTACTTTATTTTCCAGATCAGTGATTCTCAAAAGTTGGGGTGGGGTCTGCTGGTGGGCCATAACTGTATTGCAGGTAGGCTGTAGTTATACAATATATATATAAATGTATTTACTTACATTATACCTAATAATAGGATGTGGTCATTTTGTGATATTACTCATTACTCTGACCTAAACTTACTGCTCTTCTATTGAGGTTTGTGTCAGGTGGCAGGTAGGTCACACATTGACCTTAACACTTTGCATGTGACTGGGTAGCATTAGCAATTTTTAATTTTATGCTTTTGGAATTTTTAAGAAAATACATCAATGTCTCTTGTACTTTGATTAGATTGAAGATTTAAGATTGGCTGGGCCCCGTTGGGTTTTCTGTTTTTAAGAGTGGCGTAGGGTTATGTTTTTTACATGTCGGATTTCAGAGGGACTCACCCCAACTGTATCGGTGTTCTCCAAGATGACAGGAATAACATGCGACTTCTTCTATACAATAGGATTTTCCCTTTAGTGCACACTGAATAGGACAGCTGTGTTGACAGTATCTGGGGGGCCCCGGTGCATGTTGGGGCCTTTGTGATCAAGCTCAATCTGAGCACGCTCTGCTGCCTCTCCACTTGCTCCGGCATGACCTGTGTCTGCTCCCTGGAACTTGATTATAGCTGCTCCCTGCACAAATGCAGACATTCCGCTCCTTCATTACATTATCCATCAGACTAAAGTGAAGCCTCACTCTGTCTGGCTCACCTCATTTCTTTGTGACTTTAATAATTGTACTCCCCTGTTAACATACTTCACGTGTACTTGGAAAGCTTCTCGCAGAAGTAAAATATCGACTAATAGCGTCTATGGTTGATTGGATTAGTGTAGTCCTCTGTAGTCTTGTAAACACAGAGCTCAGCACAAGTTTCAGGAAAGGAAAGTGGTACTCACAGCAGAAGCAGCATATCCACACACAAGCATTAAATATACATTGATCAGCAGTTAAAAATAGTCCTGGCTGATTTATAAGCTCATGGCAGGGCCAAGTAAACTGGGCTGAGATGTTCCAGCCCTGCCACTGACCTCTGGCTATACTTTTACTCAAGATTCATTTGTCAGCACCACAGACCAGCCTCTGTGTAGTCACACTGTTAGTTTTCCATTCACCAAACCTTGCAGCCAACAACAAATTTTTGATTTTGTCACATTAAATCCCTCTTTTTCTGCACAAGTTACTTACAGTAAAATAATCATTTCCATGGTGAACAGCGCAGACCTATTATTCCATTATGGTTCTTTTTCTGCCTCATATTTGTTAAATATGGGTGAATATTGCCCATACCTGCAGCCGCACATGTCTGTAAGTCATCATGAAACATCACGTGTAAGCTAGTGTTGTTACTATAGTTGTAACTTCCTTATTACACGGGGATATTAGGGGCATACAATTGGCGCGTAGTGGCATCTCAGCCATTCCTAGCAGGACATATAATATGACTGTGTGGACAGAAGTCTGGCAGTTGCATGGACCTGTGATCCATGTGACCAGACTAAACAAGCCCTCTCTGACACACACACACACACACACACACACACACACACACACACACACACACACACACACACATAGAATTACTTTAGTGGGCCAAAGTTCAACAGCTGCATACAGATGCCTGCAAGCAATTAGACATCCACATGCAAAGCTACAAAAGGGAGCTGGGGAGGTTACTTTAGGACATTTTGCACTGTTGCCATGGCAAAGCTGACACTCAGCCTACATCCTGCTTGGGAAAGGTCAGGTGTCTTTTATCTTTTCTTTGTTCATTTTTCTTTTCTTCTCTCCTCCAATCCTGGCTTTCACACAGCTACAGTTGTCAAGAGTGATTCAAAAATGTTTTGAGTAATAATAGTAATAAACGATTAAATGCAGCAGTGAGAATAAACATGCAACATGAAAGTCCTGACTCTGGCTTTATTAGCTTTTAGCCCAAAGCAGGTCCATACACACAGCTCTTATTAAATGTAGGTCACTGGTATCCAAGTGCCAGAGTGGGGCATTCACTCGATGACAGACAGTTTTAAACTATCTTTGAACCCCTGACCTTCTGCCCCTTCTTCTGATGACACATTCAGCCCTCCAACCCAACCCCACCCTCCACCCCTTATAACAGAGCCTGACCACTCATGCTCATTGTTAGCAATGAAGGGGAGGAAAGCAGCTGCTGACACACAGCCGCACCTACCCCCCCCATTCCATGCATGTTATATATACACGCAGGCAGGCCTGCAGGTAACAGTTATTCAGCTGATCCTTAGTTAGTTAGTTGCCAAGGAGACATTTAGAGACAAGACGATCTCTAAATGCTCTGGATGCCTTTGGATGCAAATTTTACCAGAGATGGGGCTTGGCCCAATTCAGACGTGGTTAACTTAGGGAGTTGCTCCTGATTCAGGAATTCTTGGAATGTTTTTCAACTTTGAAATAGGAACATTTTTACTTTGTATCTTCACACTACAAATTAAAATGAAATGAGAAAAAAATGTGAGATGTGGTCTTGACTTTCTCGAGAAAGCATCAAAAATTAGTCTGTATCTAGATATTCAGAGTTGTCAGAGGAATGTGGGAATACATGGAAATCTGAACATTAGATTTGAAAACAAAATGTATATATTTATTTCACCTTCTTTCATCCTGTAAACAGGCTCAAATGTTCATACTGGAGAATGGCATTGATGCATCTCCCTATCTATACATTTCCCTTAAAAGATAAAACAACAATCAATCTATAAACTACTGTTCTAAATGTTTTTATTTCTTCTCTGCCTTTGTACACACACATACCAGTTTAACATTACTAGAAACATTTGTCAGATATTCTGGTCCACATTGGAATGACAGCATCACGCAAGTGATGCAGATTTGTCAGCTGTACATTCAGGATGCAAATCTCCCCGTTCCACCGCATCCCGAAGGTTTGACTGGGATCTGGTGAATGTGGAGGCCATTTGAGTGCAGTGAACTCATTGTCAAGTTCATCATATGAGCTTTGTGACGTGATGAGTTATCCTGCTGGAAGCAGCCAACAGAACACAAATACACTGTGGTCATAAAGGGATGGACGTGGTCAGCAACAAACTCAGGTGGACTTTGACGTTTAAACGATGCTCATGGGATGGTGGCGCTTATTGAGCTCTTCTGCTGCTGTAGGCCATCTGCTTCAAGATTCAACACACAGCGCATTCAGAGATGCTCTTCTGCATACCGTAGTAATAATGAGTGCTTGAAACAGCCTTGCCATTCTCCTCTGACATCAACAAGAAATTTCACCCAGTGAGTGAAGCTCATACGATGGGTGAGTGAGCGACTGCTCACTGGATATTTTCTCTGATTATTCTTGTAAACCAAAGAGATACTCGGGCAGGAAAATAAGCCATTTTTGCCCATCTGGCACCAACAACCACACTGCGTTCAAGTAACTAAAACACATTTCTCCCCCTTTTTGTACCTAATGCAGTGGCAAGTGAGCATGTTTATATCGTGTTCTTTTTTTTTTTCTCTTGAGTTTAGGACATTGAACAACCATAGAAAGCAGTGCTTCTGTTTTATAGCCTAAAGGGAGTGTGCATGTTTAGTGGGCCAAGAGAGTCAGCAGGCCAAGTGTGATGTTTGGTGTGCACTCTGTGAAAATGAGGGCCTCCAGGCGTTTCAGATATACACAATACTAAAGGCCTTCAGACCTTAACCTCTGTATTTCCCAGTGCTCCCACATGTTTGCATTCTACAACAGCTAAAATAAATAAAAAGCTGTGTTAAATGTTCAAACAGGTTACAAAGCAGACACTGTGTGACTCTGTTTTAATATTAACTGGCTAGATAACCACAGTCCCTTTCTCTCTCTCTTTTTTTTTTGCCCTACAGAAAACTTCCAGATGATCCTAAAGCAGAATGGAGCATCTCATTGGTCTCCTCTGAAATCCTGAAGCACATAAGAGCTCACTCTGTCAACATGGTACATCCCTCTCTGTGTTTGGTTGGTGCCTTTCAAAGAAGTGGCTTTTGTGTCATTTCCTGTTCAGTGTCACCGCACAATTTCCCCGCCAATATGTGTTAGAAATACACGTACTGTATTGTTTTCTTTGTACAATGTGTTTTGGCACCACAGCTTCCTTGTTGATTATCCCAGTTTCACGGTGGTCTGCATAATAATCCTGTCAGTCGCCATCCTTTTCAGTCAAAAGGAGACTGCATTTTGAGGCTCCTTGAAGCCAGGGGGAAATGGCCTGTGCTCTGTGTGTACGCAGAGATTCTTATCGCACCCAGTGCAGTTCCGCGCGATTAGTTAATGGGAATGATGTAAATTTAGAAACGGATAATTTCTTTCTCAACAACGATAAAAATAGTCACAGAAAGTACAGCAGCAGTAATGGCGGGGGGGATGGAGAAGCACGACAAGTTATTCCGCTTTAGCTGCTGATCTTTTTTGGCTTTTAAAGATAACAAACAAACAGGCAGTCTCCTCCCATCCTGTTACGCGCCACAGCCAAAAGCACCTTTAGTGAAAAAGTAACTTAAAGAGTCCTTTCAGTTGCACGAAAAACATTTTCTCTAATGAGTATAAGGAGGGGAAAGCACCGAGGAAACAGACTTCCGTTTCCTTTTTTCCAACTGAATAATGTTGTTTCTTTGGTCGAAGTGTTTTTGTTCTTAAAGATTAAAAAAACATTACGTTATTTATAACATGTTGGGTTTGACTGCTTAAACTTGTGCTCGAATGCAAAGTCATGGTAGAGCAGAACAAATGCTCCAAGTCTTTTAGTTGGGTTCTGTTCTTTTCCCTTTGACCTGATTTTTTTTTTTCACCTGTTTCCTCTGGTGTGCAAGCATGCCTGCACAAAAAAGGCCTTTAAATATCAGTTGTTGGCTGCCAAACAGCCTCCACAGTCACACACAGAAACCTAAGAAAATCTTTCCCTCTGCTTTTGCCTCAGCTTCTAGATACCCCGACTCTGGCTTTTCACCCACAGTGACATATTTTGTTGTTTCAGGTGCTGACCTTCGATGGGCGCGGCGTGAGCAGCCATGCTAATCACATAGCTATCTATAACGCCGTCAGGTACGAGAAAGACAGGAAAACCTTGTTATTTAATGTTTTCAGTTCCTTAAGTTAAATTTCGTTGTGAGGGGGATACTCTGTGACTTAAACACAGAAAGCAGCACACTCTGCTATCATTAAACACAATCCAGGAAAATGCTGAACATTTGGACCCACATCAACATCCATCATTCCAAATGTTTCCCCACAAGTACACACACCATGTTTTTCAGAATCGGTCTGTTACATAGCTGAGAGGTCATCCAAACAGAGTCCTCAGAGGCACTCGGCTCTGCTCCCAGCAAGCAACAGTAAATCCTGTCCCTGAAGTGGTGAGGTGGGAGGGCAGCTTTGGTTTGGAGAGCCCGGCCAAGCAAGAAGTTGCATCAGACTGTTGGTTTGAAACAAAAAAAAAGAAGAAAAAAAGTGTTTGGCACACTGAAGAGAACATCGCAGTCCCTGTACCACACTTACCTGTCTGCGCAGTGGTCTTTTTTCTCAGAAGGCTCTCTCTTCATTTGTGGACCCTAATGAGATTCGTGCTCTCCAGATCAATTCTCAAAATTCCCATTTGACTGGAACACAAAGGGGGGAGAGGATATGTGCGGGTTTCATAGCCTCTAAATCTTGATGGTGTGTCATTTTCTGTCAACGTGTTAATGACCATTGCATAAAAAAAATGCAAGTGGAGGAAAACTTCCAAAAACTTCCCTCTAGCATTTGATATATCCCTCGACACCCACCTGCACACACACACACACAGAGTGGCCACTTTAGTCCGTGACATTTTCTGTGTGCAGCACTGATGTTCACTTTTTTGTCTTACAGGCATCTCGCTTCCACTGGAGAAGTACCCAATGGTAGGTTTGACACTGGGAGATTTTTTAAGAGGTTTCTAAAAGTAATTCTTGGAGTGCTTTATCCTGCTTGCTTTGGTGAAAAAGTACAGTATGCTTGCTGTAAATATGTTCATCACCATGAAAGCTTTAGGTAGCACTTCACAGGACATTTTTGCAGAGAACCATGCAAAGTACACTGGCTGGTTTGTTAATGTACAGCGCCCTCTACTGTTTTTAAGAGCCACATGAGCATTGTATCTCCACTAAATACGCTGGTCTGTTGGTGGCAGCATGAAGCATGAATTGTACCGTAAACTCTAAATGTGATAAGGCTACACCATCAAGCCTCTAAAGACTCACAGATGTGAGATTGTGTTTTTGTGTCTCTTTATGAGGATGTTTCTTAAAGGAATTTCCAAAATGACTAGATTTTCACTTTTGGTTTCAAAGTTCTCATGGTGATAAATTCTGGGAATTCTTTCTAGCAGAATGTAAAAGGAAAAGTAGGACAGCGAGGTGGGGGGACGTGCTAAACAATCTTATTTGCTAATTTGGTAAACATTACAGCCCACAGGTCATACCAAAGCATAAATGTTTGAGCAGAGAAGTGATGAAAAACAGACATTTAGATAATTATGAAGCCACACCATAAACACAAACACTTGTTTCTATGGTAGAAGCTTGTCAATCCGCTTTGCCCACATGAGCTCAGTGGATGATCTTGACCAGCAGCATGCTATTAACTGTGGTTCTTTGTTAGTAGGAATTTACACCTCAGCTGTTAGACTGGTCTTACAGTAAACTCCAGGGGAAGTAGATGAGAATTCAGACTGACGTTAATCCTCGTCACTCGGCTGTAAAACAAAGCTCCCTGCTCTTTTCCTAAACCTTTAACATTCACGTGCCCAACAACGTTCTGCTGTAAGACAATAACTATAAGAAGTACTAACAGTTTGTGTTTTTGTGTAGCGTAGCAGTACCAGGCATTCTCACTTCAAATGAACTGTATCACAGACCATGATGTTGTGCTAGCGTGGCGCCTGCACGACGGCCTTGTTAATTGTATGCTTCTGTAGTAAGCATTTAACAACATTAACAGCTCTGTCTTTTCTCCCAGACTGCACTTTTTTCTCCTTGGTGACCGTTGGCCTTCTCAGGAAGTACATTTCCTTCCTGGATGTTCCCCTCAGCTGGTTTCTGCCCTCGTGTATCTGCTGTATTATAAGCTCAAAGGGCTACAAGCAAGCCAAAGTAAGCCTCCAAGTAGAGACTGTGTGTTGACAGGACTTAATGCTCTCTACTCTGTGAAGTACACACTCTAATAAGACCGTCTACAGTCTACACTAACACTCAAACTGTCCCTGTTTTTTGTCAATTATCTGTTATCATTTCCAACAGTTTCCTGTTATCGAACATGAAACTGTTGGAAATGTTTTCATGTTAAATTAGATAACAAGAAACTGCTGTATATGTGACCGAGGGTAAAGTGGAGCGAGAGATCGACAGGCGGATTGGGCGTGTCTGCAGAAATGCACGCGCCATAGCCGTCTGTTGTGGTGACGAGAGAGCTGAGCGTGAAAGCAAACCTGTCAATTTATCTGTTGATCTACGATCGCGAGCTTTGAGTTGTGACCAAAAAAATGAGATCGCAGGTGCGAGTTGCAGAGATGAACTATCCGAATGGTGGCTGGACTCTTTCTAAGAGGTAGAGGGGGAAGTGCATCAAAAGGAGTCAGTTAAGGTGGTGCAGACATCTGACTAGGAGGCATCCTGGACTATGACTAATGGAATCATTTATTGAAAATAATGTTTTGCAATAAAATATCTGCATTTACTAATAGAGACTGTTGTTCAGCAACCAGCACACCTGTCTTCCAACAATACAATGTGTTTCCTATCCAAGCTAAAGGTTAAAGTGATCAGAAACAGAAACAACAGCTTTGGTTTGGATTATAATCGTCATTTTTTTTACCCCTTGAAAGCCTGCTAAGTGTAACTCTTGAAGCTCCTTTTAGAACTGAGTGGTTTCTGTCGCATTTCAGTCATGCTTGTAGACCAAAATGACCTGCTGTAGATGTGAGGGTCGTCTCTGTCTGTGCAGCTCGCCTTAAAAAAACCTAGAAACTGTTCTAACAGTCATCAAACCACATTTTTATTGATATGTACTGAGGTGTCAAAACTTGTCATTTGGGGTACAGTGGAGGCCGTCAAATGTTGTCTTTATGTGGGGAAAGGTTCAAACAACAGAAAATATTTTCCACACACGCACACCCAGACTGAAACTGTCATATAATTCCTGTGTACAACTCCCTTCACTAAAGCCAAAAGCTGGCTCTAACCAGGATAGCAAGAGAATTTGGAGGCACAGCTAAGGAAGGGATATTAAAGCACATTTAAGTCTACCAATATAAGTCAGTTTGTTCTGGTTTACTGACTGATGAGTATTAACCTTTAACAATTTCATAGTAAACCAAATGTAACGAAAAAAGTGGTTTTCTTACAAAAACGGGTACATTTCTTACTGAACCCAGTTTGTGTGTTAGTGTAGATGCTGAAAAAGCAAGAGATAAAGAGGATGGAAATGACCTCACCAAGACGTTGGTGCTTATGCTGCTGTTTGGACCACTACTGGCTGTTTGTTATTTGAGATTTTAATATGTCAACCTTATCTCCCTCAAAAACACCTCTGTGTCTTTTTCAGGCTGCCATGCTGTGCCACCGCACTCAGCTGCTGTGGTTTCGTTACCTCTACATCACGTTCTCACGCTACATGTTGGTAAACACATTCCAAACTATTGCTCAGGGACCAAAGAACCTGAAGATCTATTAAAAGCTCTGATGCACTGATTGCCACATTTCTTACACTACAGGGAATTTAGAAGCTGTTTACAAGTGTCTTTGATACTGTGTTGGTAGCAGCAGGTGATATATTTTCATATGCATTTTTCTTAAACACTGTTATTTTTTTAGATAATATTTAATAATACAAGAAACTTCTCATCTTTTTTGTTAGAGAAAAACTTTTATTGACTCAGTCACGACACTGTAAATAAAAATACGGGGTATGTAAGCTTGTCTGAGGGGTTATGCCTTTCTTTCATTAATTTAAAGACCAATGAAAGTCCTGTTGAATGTTTCTGATGCCATGCTGATAGAAAAATAAAGTTTCCTATATGACAGTAGTGTTAGTTTTCCTCTGGTTTGGACATGTCTCTGATGGTTTTGTGAACTTGCATACTTTCTTCCCACTTCTCCCCACAAAAGTTCTCCACTGTGACACTGTGGACAGTACCTGGATCCAGGCAGTGTGGCGCGACGCCTACGGGAGATGAAGACACGAATAACAGAATAAGGGTTACAAGGGTTAGAATAACCCTAGAAACACGATGTTAAAGAGACGACTGGGTTGGTTGGTATGGGGTAAACATTAACGGGGTGTTGAATCTGTTTACAACACATGAGACCAAGTGTGTCGGGGAGTTGTCATGGTCATACCATATCCGTCTGGGTTGGAGCGTGGTGTGTAGAAACTTTGAACTCCACAGGTTTTACAGAAGGTGTGTTTTGCAACATGAGTGTTAAATGTGTACGTGGTCAGATTTTCCAAACCCTGAGAATGGAAAAAGCGAAGTATGCTAAAATTCACTGTTCATTTTAAACATCCAGGATTGTGGAAAAGTCTCGAGTCAACCCTCATTTATTTATATTTTGCTAGGAAAATGTGAATGAGGTGCAGTAATTTATTTTAATATATGTGCAACCATACATGGAAACACAGTATATCATGCAAAAATAGATTTGAATGACTTTGAAAGTCAGTATTTGGTATAGCCACCTTTATTCATCCACACAGCCTGAATTCTTCTAGACACGTTTTCCTGTAATTTATTTAAATAGTCTTCAGAAATAGTTCTCTGCGATTCCCTTTTAGGAACATGACTTTCAGATACTGCTCATCTGCTGGACACAGGCCTGCCAATCATTCTTTTGTCCTTCACCTTACAGTTTTCTCAAATTTTTAAGGACGCACTGCACACCATGCCAAGATATTCCATGTTTTTAGCTAACAGCTTGAGCTAGGTGCTATTTTATGCTCGAATCATTCATAGGTCAACTTTACAAATAATTAATCCCGGTTTTCTGACAACCTTCGGAAAGTCCGAAGAATTAATGGTCAAGATCACTTGAAAAATTACAAAAGAGTCTGGCTCCTTTGTAAGCAATACATCAAAAATAAGGGTGCCTCTAGACTTTTGCACAGTACTGTATATTGACTAAAACAATGCGTTTCAAGCGGAGTTCCTTACCTGTAAGAGCGTAAAGCGATTTTTTGGTACAATGAAATGATGGTTTTGCTTCTTTGTGCAAATGCTACAACTGGAGAAAACATATCAGTTCATATGGATTAAGGCGCATGTGCAACATTGTTTGATATACCTTCAATATAAGATATTTGATAGTTTAGGTTATTTTCCAGAATTACTACCTAGTTTCTATCACTGAATTAATTATTCATACTTGCAATGAAAAACATGGAGGTGTGGGGAATTCCAGACTTCAAATCGCACAGCCCCACAGTGGCAGCCACCTGTATGTTTCACCAGGTCCATGCTGTAATTAAATACATAAATAAATACATATACCATGAGATTTGAGAAAGTTTCACATTTTAAGCCACAGGAAGGAAAATGCTAGAATGTCTCTATCCAAGTCTTACGTAAAGTTCAGGCCGAAAGGGTGTCACATGTTGTGAAACTTGCTGACGTGGAACTCCCAACCAAAAGTTCCAGTCATCCTGCCACGGAAAACACAATGAACCTGATTAAAGTGCAGCTCTGATAAGAGTCAGATTTGCATTGATAAAGAATCTTTTACCTACAGTGGCAAAGCTTTTAATTCAAACACAGCTACTCATGTGCTTATTTTATATTTAAAATAAAAGTCAGATTTCTTGTTTTTCCAAGGTGTGAACATTTTCATTCCACGTTAACCAGACCTACTTCCTGCTTGCAATCTTTTCCTGGAACACTTTGAGAACGTCCACAGCACAAAGGGCAGGGCGAAGTACAGCAGGCTTGCACAAACACATTCCTCAGAGGCAAAACTAGATCAGCCAGATGCCCAGCTCTGTGTTGGAAAGCAAAGGCGTGGTGCATCATGAGTTGGGTTTCATATGACAAAGTGCCAGAGGGGTGGGCTAACAGAGTGCTGTGACCCAAATACATATTTTATTTGAATCAGGGCTTGCAGAGGTACATTATAGCCAAACTCTCAAAAATAGAAACCCACAAGGCCCCATCTAAGCCCAAGCTGATTTAGTTTACAGTGCTACCTCTAATAGTGGTGGGGGCTAAAAGTGGGCTATGTTAGGTAATTACAGTCCCGGAAATAAACTTTGGAAACCAGGAAATATAAAAATCAGATGCTCAGCATGTCTAAGCAGATAGATCACTAACTGACCTGCAGTCATTCCCTACAATCTTCAATCCAACTTTACCTCGTTGGAATTTTCTAGACTCAACTGGGTGTTGACAACATGCCGAAACAAGTTCAGCTCATGTTTTGTTGATGTTGCTCATGGAAACAAAATGATATTACCTAAGGGACTTACAAAGTAGAGAAGCATTAAACTGAAGCTGTTAGAACTGTTCAGCTAAAGCTACAAAGATAACAATATGTCTGTGAGGCCTGAATAAATTTATCATGCTCTATGAGGAAACTAAATGTTTATCATTGTGTTCAGCAATGTAGATAATGTAGTTGAGTTTCTACCCCTCATACAGATTTATATTTGGAGTGGAGACAATGACACGTCTGTGTATGTGCATCATGAGACTAAAGAGAAACATACCAGTCATGCTTTTACTTTATAGTAACTTTAATGCCCATATATTAACTGATAACAACTTGATACAAATAAAACAAGCTAGCATTTGAATAAGCTACTTAATTTTAAGATGCACAGTAACAGATCCCTTTAAGATGGCTACATAGAAAACAGCACATCAGGCCAGCGTTAGGTGTGCATACTTTGCATCTATGCATATACTGTGTGCCCATAATCAGTATCGTATCTCATTGGTTGCCTATTTTGTCCTGATGTGCTGACTATTTATCATGAATGCATTCTTTTTTTAGATGCGCGCTGTAGGAAGGAGGACTTGCTAAAAAAAATTAAATGAGGTCGGCCATAGAGGCCAACTTCCGCCTTAAAATACCCTGCTGTCGCGTCAGCTGTTATTACGTTTACTAAGCGCGTTGCCATCTGTTAAAGGTTGAAAGGTTTGATAGAGATGAAATAATTCCTGGGTGCACATGTCAGTCTTGGTGTTAGTCATACGAATAGTCATTCTGACGTGGCAAATTCTTCATATCTATGACAGCGACGCTTGAATGTGACACGTAGCCTATACTTCTATAGCCTAAAATATAAAGGGTATATCTATTTATTTATTTATCTATTGTTCTAACCTTATTGTCGTGACCATAACTTTGTCATGAAACGTTACTTACTGTAATACAGCAACCAATCCCTGATCAAACAAACAACCGTATTATCCAATCAGAAGCTCGGAGAACATTCCTCGTTGCTGTGCTTGTTCGAGCAAATTCCGGAGAAAGAGCCGTAGATATTATTCCGCGGCGGAGAATTCATGAGTACATTGTTGCAAAAATAATAGCTTTGACTTTGAAATAATTAAGTTTATGAGAAAATTAATTAAAAAAAAACATTATTGTAGAACTGAGTTAGAAATATTGAAGCAGTGGCCTTTGGAAGCGAGGGAACTACTTATTAATGCGGATGGACATTTTCGGATGACGTTTGCACCTCTATCCTATATATAACACTGCTAGACAATACTCTCGCAATCTGATGCGAGACTTCGAGCGAAGACTAAACGTTGTGAGAAAGAAGTGTTGACGTCGACTAAAATTGTAAGTGGTTTTCCATTTATCTTTTGATATTCTAGAAACTATTCTAATACAAAATTTGTTACATTAGTATCACTATATTGAACGTTATTATGATTGCGCTACCTATTGGTAACAAAGGTCCCCAAAATACAGTAGTTTTTCACAATTTAATTTTTCTCTTATATAAAGTTTTTACGTATTTAAGCGTCGGTTCGTCGTCGATTTTATTTTTTATTTTTTTACTACTCTTTTGTAACGCAGCAGAGTTTCGTAACGTTCGCTTATAGCAGTGACTCAGTATTTCCAGCATCCTCCATTACCGGCTGCGGAACAAAAGGAAGGTCACTGAGATCTCAAAATGGCGCTTGGGCTGAAATGGCTCCTGCGCTTCTCATTCTTAGGCGCTTCATAGTACTGTAATTTTACATTTTTTTTCAGCCCCTATTTGAGCTTAATCTTAAAGTAATGTAATTTTTAATGCATTTATATTTTTGGTAACAATGCTTTTAATCAACAACTTCTGCATATCAAGGGTTTTGTTTTTTTTTGTTTGAGTAATGTCAAATGTTTTAACTTGTGTTTAATTAGTGTGGATGCTCATTAAGCATCCACAGTATTCTTCTTTTCTTTAATATTTTTATATCTTATGTATGTTTTTCGCCGTCTATCTCCTCCGACACTGTTCGACGTAGAGAGGCCGTTCAACCACCGTTAGATTCCTCTTCTTTTGGACATGACTGCTTCTACTTTTCTCGTCTTTAACTTTTATAATTTTTAAGTTATTCCACTTTTTGCAACAAAAACTTTACCATGTATTTCAATGGGAGGGTCACTCGGGGCAGGGATTGGATGGTCGATATAGCTGCCAGCCTATCCCAGCCCACGTGCTCCGGGATGTGGGCGGGGCTTAGCGCCGGAATTCCTTTGATCTTAAAATCATTCAGCTATGAGCGTCGACGCTGCAGTTTCTTCAGAAAATGCATTCTCTTGTTAGTGTGGATGCTTATTAATCCCGTACGTTTTTTGATGTCTATCTCCTCCGACACCGTTTGACATAGAGAGACTGTTCAACCACCGTTAGATTCCTCTTCTTTTGGACATGACTGCTTCTACTTTTCTTGTCTTTAACTTTTA
>VUQR01022767.1:0-20547 GCA_015108515.1 Hemichromis elongatus | reverse complement strand
TTGTTTATTTTAATTTTTAAGAACATAAAGCAGAAAAAATATGCTTGAGGAAATTTACTTCTTACTTCTAGGCTGGACTGTTGCAAGTCATTATTGTCAGGTTTTTCTAAAGACTCCCTGAAGAGCCTTCAGTTGATGAGAAATGCTGCAGTTAGGAGACTGAGAGGAAATACAAGCAGAGGGCATATTTCTCCCATACTGGCTTCTCTTTATTGGCTCTCTGTGACTTTAAAGTCCTTCTCCACACATACGATGCCTTGAATATTTAGGATCCATCTTTTATTGAACACCGCATAGTACCATGTCACCCCTACAGAGCGCTTCCTTCTGAGACTGCTTGTGGTTGGTTTTAAAGGTAGAATGGGAGGCAGAGCCTTCAGCATTTAGGCCTCCCTTCTGTGGAACCAGCTCCCAGTTTGGTTTTGAGAGACAGGCAGTCTCTACTTTAAGATTAGGCTTAAAACTTTCCTTTTTGATGAAGTTCATAGTTAGGGCTGGATCAGGTGACCCTGATCCCCCACTGGCCTAGGTTGCTGGGAGCTTCCCACTGAGTGTTCCTTCACTGATCTCTGGCTGTCTTCCACTGTGAATCTTTTGTCCTGTTTCTCCCTCTGCTCCCTCCCTGAGTCTGGTTCTGCTGGAGGTTTCTTCCTATTAAAAGGGAGTTTTTCCTTTCCACGGTCACTAACTGCTCGCTCATAGGGAGTTGTTGGGGTTTTGTGTCTGTCATTGTAGGGTCTTTACCTAATTTAGCTAATTTTGTGCCCAGCAATTACAGTACAGATGTGGCTAGTGTGGTGCACTGTTTCAATATGTAAGACTAAAGAGCCGCGTCTCCCTCCCGCTGGCCTTCACATGCTAGGGACTTTAATGTCTGCTCTACATATGTTGTTCTTAAGCCGAGTGAGATTCTGGCGTACTCAATAAACCGATCCTTTTTTGGGGGTGGGGGGATGTGAAGTGTGAAGTGTATGTGCCAGACTGGTTGATGGTGAAAATGCTGATTACATCAGTCATATTTTGCATTCAAAAACTTGCTATACAGATACAATGACTATTCCCCACTATGGGCTGCCTGCACCCTGTTAAACTCCTGTTGCCATAACTGCTGTCGGTAGTTGTGAGCCGCAGTTTGACACTATGAGTTTTGAACTCTTAATCACTACGCAATAAGTGGCATATAATGATGTTTGTTCTACATTTAGATACAAGGCAACTCCTTCTTTAGCCACACAGACACAAATCTTTGAAAACACTGCTCTCTGTGCTACACATCTGCCGGCTGTGAAAGAGCTGTGTGTGCCGCGACATCGCCGCTGTGGGTTGTCTGTTCTCGGTGATTCACCCCGTGCTCTGTGTTTCTCTTGGCGCATGTAGACGTCCCATCTGGTGAGCAAAACCTCTGGTCTTAGAACATAATAAACAAAAGTGTGCCAAAATTATGCTGACTGCTGCTTCTATAAGTAGAGTGTTCATTGCATTGTACTGAAACAGCAGACCTCGATTTGTAGGGAATGCACTGACTTTTGTGCCATCAGAGGGATTTCTTGGCCAGCTTTAGACATTGTTTTAGTAGAAACTTGCCAGCTTTAGTCTTTGCTTTGCTAGATGAAAATGACATTGCTTTATTTCAATTAACTTCCATGTATGAAGCATCTTTTTCTGTAGATGTCTGAATCTCATAGAGTATGTAAAGAAAATGAAACTCTGAAGATGCATACTCAATAATTAGTATTTTACATCTGCAAAAAAATGTGACTGGAACTGTTCTCAAGACTGAGCAGATGGCCTGCATGACACATCTCCCCCAAGGCTCCGGTTCCCCCACTGGGACCTGGAAGTGCACCATGTTTCATGTTGGTACCAGGGCCCACAGTGAAGTGCCCACCCAGCGTCCATAATACAGGGTCCACGTGGTGCCCGTAGTGCATTACCCCACCAACTGGTGTTCTTTTCTACCTCATTCACACATTGTTACAAGCATAAAACCCTCTATGGGACCTACATTAGCTCCACATGGGTTTTCTATGGACAACCCACAGTGGGTTACCTACAAAACTGTCGATGTGCGCTGGAATAGCTCTCTGTGAAAACCCGTATAGGGGCCCAAAGAATAAACCTGCTGTGGGCCCTGTGTGGGTGCATGCACTTGGGGGTAAGTGCATCACATGGGTGTGGGTTTGCCCTGATCACTCAGCCTGATAACTACCCATAACTATCCACTGTGGACCCACATGGGCATGTTTGCTGGGCCGTGGCTTTCCCATTCCCTTTAACAGAGCGATTGCTAATGCTAGATCCCTACTTTAGGGCTGCAGGCATTATTTATCCATATTCCATGTAACAGTTTATATACAACACAATGTTTCAAAAGTCAAAAGATAAAATGTTAATTTTAATGTTATGATAGACATTAGAGAGATTTAGTCTCTTGGATCATAATTGCCAAATCATGGAGGTTTTCTGCCATGTCACATGTGTGTAAGTTATGTCCATGTGCGCTGCTAATAAGCCCTCATCTCAGACGGGCTGAAACATGCTAGCCGCCCAATCAAGCTACCTGCCTGACACTGCAGACAGACCGCTAATAAACATGCCAGTAAAAAATGTGATGCGAGCCAAGATGTTAGCTTTTAAGCACAAACTCACATGTTGTCTTTCTCAATGAATAAAAGGTTGGTGTTTATGACAGCTGAGCTTTTCTCATCTATCACATATTACATTCAAATAGCTTCCTGTTCACTAATTAAGCCCCAACCTTCCTAAGCTACTGTTTCATGATCATAGGGAAAAGATCTTGAAGGACTTGGTTTTAAAAAGTCCCTCAAATGAATCTAGATGTTCTGTCATTGGACCACTGTCCTGTTTCTCAACCACTGCCACAGCCCGTCTGAAAGTGGATTTTTAATATTGATGATAATTGGGTACAATAATTAAACTGCACAATGGGATCCTCCCATTATGCCTTTTTTATTTGTTGGTGAAGCCTTCACAGCAGCAGTTTCAGCTCATGCTGAGCCATGAGGCAGCATGTCTGATCAGCACAGACACAGACACACACACACACCCCGACCTGCTTTTTTATGCACACCAGATGCTCAGCTTTCCACGTTGCAAATAAAAGAGGTGATGGGATGCAGTTGTAGTCCTGGAGAAACAAGGCTTAGGGATCACAAACCCCCTACTCAAGGAAATCACACAGCGAGGGAGAAACGGGTTTATCCAAACAGGCTAATCAGATAGAGCAGGTGTCATTTGACTAAATAATGGCCATGCTTTTGACTTAAAGGTGCAGTAGGATATTTTTTTCTGGTTCGTTTCTTCTCCACAACTACAATACGAGACTCCAGAGAACTGATGGTAGTTCCTGGCTAAGAGTACACGTGCACACGGAGGCTGCAGAGTTTGCCTCAGCAGTGGACAGTCTGTCATCAGCACAACCCCTTGCTAACCTCTCCACATTAGTGCTGCCAGTCTTTCAGTGCAGAGGGAAAACTATTTAGTCAAAGACACCAATCATGCTGTTTGTGCTTTTTTTTAGCAGATCCGGTCAAAGAACTTGAAATTTGAAATTTGCTCAGAGTTTAAATGAGAGCTGCTTGAGCAGCTAGCTGTACTAAACCATGGACACTATATGCAACATAAAGCGTGCTGTTTATTGGAACAGTGACAACCATGTTAAACTCACTTTAGTAACTTTGCTTTTACAACTTGCTGCTATTACCAAAGTCAAGTAATGGTCCTGAAAGCTTAATTTAGAACTGAATAAATGCACTTCTACTCATTGTGTTTAGAAGATTGTCGGACTGGGCTCAGTTATACAAGTGCAGCTACTGAGCATCAATTTCTTCTTTTCTTTTTTTCCCCTTGACGGTCGTCTTTACTTAAACAGGCATTCAAACAAAAGCTCACCCCTCCTGTTTGTTTGTGTCTCTGTGGGTTGCTAACTCTCTCGTTCTTGCCGCATCTGGGTGGAGTCCAATAAATACTTTCGGAAACAATATTACATAAAACAAAGTTTTATGAACATTTTAGAATGATCATGTCTGCAACTACCTAAAATTTGGACGTGAATATCCCCTAAACCTTTAATAGACAATGAACTGAATGTATGTACTTAAAGTCATTTATTTGGTTCATTATGATTTCTCTGAGTCATGCTGTATACACGCTGGTTTGAATAATACTTTGCAGCAGGACTCCAGACTGTTCAGGTCTCCTTGCACGTGGCCGTCGGCGTATCATATTTCTGTCTGCGTTGTACTCTGGAAGCCGACATCAATAATGCACAGACCTTGTAGGTGACTTTGTCTCAGAGGAATACCACGTCCATCAGCGCACTAGTTATTTATCCGCCTGGAGTCTGCTTCTGCACAGACAGCCTGTAGTTAGCAACAGTTTTAGTGCTGAGATTTTTCTCTTGGAGGCATCTGCTGTGCCCTGTTTGGTCTATTTTAGTAAACAAAACCAACCTGGTGAACTAAACTGGAAAATCAACCCCCACAGGAAAGGATTTGTCTCACCCCCGAAGTATAATGACAGCCAGCCAAATTAACCAGCGAGTCGATTCGAGTTGAAGAATGCTTTGGTAAACACCCAGTACTTAGCCCTGTGTGATTTACCAGTGTCAGCTCCACAGGGAAAATCTGACTGGACAACATGGACCACAGAACTGCCAGAAATATCTGTTAGTTTGCACAGGATGATTACGCGGCCTAATAAAAGTGACGGGATTCCACCTTTTTTTCACTGTATCGGTAATCTCAGTATGTTTGGTGTTGATAACCCTTATGAAAGGATAGTGTTAGCTTTTCATTTAAGCACTTCAATGGCTGTTTCCTTTGAAGCATGTTTCAGCATCGACACACCCACTTCTCAGCCTTCATTACAGACAAGGACATGTTAATGATAAAAAGGCATTCCAGGTTATAGAATGAAGGGAAACGCACAAAAACAAAGATACTAAGCACATGTTCTCTGCAAACACCTTTTATTTCCCCCTAAATTCACACGCATGCACGAAAGGAGTCCGGCAGCACCACATGCAACTAAGTCATGACGGTATCCCGTTACTCTTCTGTAGCTTTTATTCTTCCATTTGCTTTACTTTATCGTGACAGAAACAGTTAAAGTTCATGGAAAGATAAGCAGCTAAGGAGGGTGTGTGTGCGTGTGTGCAAGATAAGCAGAACGTGTGACAGTAATGTTTGTTAGTCACTGGGGAAAGCATGCTTACTATAAATCACAGCAATTATTGTGCTACAGAAAGCAAACTGTAAGAACTGGAGGTTGAGAGGTTTAACCATTAGGCTCATTTAGTGATTCAAAGGGAGGTCTGTACCCAAGAGGTCAGAGGTCACAGCCTAATGCTCGTAGGCTCTTTGGTCAGAGTGTGAAAGGGTGGAGAATGCCATCATCTTTTTATCAAGTCCTGAGATTTTGGTTTTTACACCATGCTCATCCCTTTAAAAAACAAAGCAAAAACAAAAAAAAAAAGTGTCTTGCTACGTGACAGAGTCGGGTTAATGTGCATCTGAAATGTGTTACCACTGTCCACACTTCCTATGATGCAACAGCCAAGGGGCAGTTGTGGCTAAATCAAACCTGAATACAGCTAAAGATGTGTTAATCTCAAAATGTGACCCGTAGCCTTTGAGATAAACCAACCAAATGGAAACTCTGCCTTCCTCCCTTCCTTTACTCATAGAGAGACTGCGGTTTTGCTTCATGCTTACAGTTTTCTTTTCACTGAAGGGCTCATCTGCCTTAGGGTCATATTTGGCCTGCAAATTTTATGATTATTATTCTCTTCTTTAGATTACTGCAAGGTCAAAAGTCACCATAAAATATATTACACACATATTCTAGTTTTAGTAAGATTTGGGATTTTTTAGAACAGTCCTATGCCAAGGACAAATGAATGGGTCTGCATGGCGGACAAACAGATTTAAACCAGCACACTTCATTAACTGCAGTCTTATTAGTGAAATGTTGTATCCCTACTCAGTTTGTGAACAATCACAATTTGGCATGTGATCTGTTTTGCTGAAGGAATAATGCAGGTGCTATATTTAAATGAAAGCTTCCTACTCCACCAGCAGACATGACCCGCTGTGACACAACTCAACATGATACATGTCGACATTTTATTATCAGAAGACCGCGCGGTGGACAAGCGGGGAGCTACCACCATTCGGAACGAAGCATCACAATGAAAAGCTTCGTATTTATATGGCTACCCAATCATGTGATTACATACATTCATCTACAGGGGGAAATAATTATTTGATTCCCTGGAGAGTTTGTAAGTTTACTTACTTACAAAAAACATGCAGTTCTTTCTGTTAAGGGTAAAGAACGACTTCACTGCATTTAGGGACCAATGGATTGAGCTGTATACTGTAAAACCTTGAATGAGAACCTACTTCTCTCCTTCCCTCAGTCAGAGCACTGAAGATGGGCTTTGCATAAGATTTCTATGATAGTGACACAAAACATACCGCAAAAGCAACAAACGATTGGCTGCAAAAGAAGCACATTAAGGCCACTGAGTAGCCTCGTCAGCCTCCAGACCTCAATCCTATAGAAAGTCTGTGAAGGGAGCTGAAGCTAACCTAAAGGATTTAGAGATTTTCTGTAACGAAGAGTTGCCCAGAATCCTTCCTGAGATGTGCACAAACCTGCTGACCAGCTGCAAGAAACACCTTACCACTGTTCCTGCCACTAACTACAAAGTCATGACTTGCTTGTGGATCAAATACTTTTTCTGTGAACGATGATTCACAGATCAGGTCTCCATTCTTAACCGGAAGGACAAAATCTGATCTTTCCTTTTTGCCAAATCATATAGTTGGGGCTGGACAAGGTGACCCTGAATCCTCCCTTAGTTATGCTGCAATAGACGTAGGCTGCCGGAGGATTCCCATGATGCATTCAGTTTTTCCTTTCCAGTCACCTTTCTCACTCACTGTGTTAGTAGACCTCTCTGCACTGAATCATACCTGTTACTAATCTCTGCCTCTCTTCCACAGCATGTCTTTATCCTGTTCTTTTCTTCTCTCACCCCAACCGGTCGCAGCAGATGGCCCCGCCCCTCCCTGAGCCTGGTTTTGTCTGAGGTTTCTTCCTGTTAAAAGGGAGTTTTTCCTTCCCATCGTCGCCAAAGTGCTTGCTCATAGAAGGTCATATGATTGTTGGGTTTTTTCTCTGTATGTACTATTGTACAATATAAAGCGCCTCGAGGCGACTGTTGTTGTGATCTGGCGCTATATAAATTGAATTGAATTGAATCTTATGGCGACAGCTTTCACTACAATTGTAATTAAATCATGGCCTTAATATAAGGACAAAGACTAGAGTGAATGATGTTGCTGCAGAGCGAATTGTGTTTGAGCAGCACCTGCAAAACAGTGATAAGATAATGAATGCACTGTTGTTCTTTTCTGTGACTCCTCTACTTGGCAGCTGCCTGCATACTTTCATCACATCTTACTCACTTTCTTAGTTTACACAGCAGATGCCATCTTTAGAAGATAAGACACACGGTCACATTTCATTTGTCCCGTAAACTCTGGCTGTTTGTGGTTTGTGAAACTGCAACATCATACTTCTGCCGCCTGAAAGGGATCTTCCCCAAATACTCCACATTCCCCAATGGAAAATAATTAAAAGTGCTGTTTGCATTTTTGGAGTTGTGGCATACAGCGCTATCCTACTTCATAAGCTTATTTGTGTGGCTAACGTGAACTGATGGTGGCTGACTTCAAAAACCTCTTACCACAATGTGATTTGAGCACTCAACCTTCTGGGCTGGAGTCAGATGTGCTATTGTTGCGCTACAATGTCCTACTGTTGGCCAGGATATTTGAGAAGCCCATCTAGACAGTGACATTTCCCCGGTGGGAATAGGAACACTTTCAGGAGCTAATGTAGCACTCATAAAACACACACACAGGCACATGCTCTTTCTTTCCCACCCTCCCTCACCACGAGCTTCCTCCAGGGCACCAGTCTTTGTGTGGTCTTTGACAGGAACAGGCAATTCACTTCAGCACAAAGACACAGATAGAGGGGTGAAGAAAGCTATTGTCTGGACTTATGTCATAAGTGTGTGGGGGTGTGTGTGCTTGTGACACAGACAACAAACAGCCTCTGTGTTTTCTGCCTCTCACCTTTTTAGGCTGAATCTCAGAAGGAGATATCTGATCGGTGTAGGGTGGAGGCACGTCACTCATTCAGTGTGTGGGTGAATAAAGATCAAAAGTGGTTGATCGGGGCACTGGGACAGGCGCTCAATGCAATATTCATGTGTGACATCTGATTAAAGCACAAAAATTAAGCAAATTTGTGTTTGGTTGATTCCTTCTTTGTTGTAACAGTTTGAAAGTCTGTTTATTTCCCCTTAAATTTGGCCACGTTTGTAAGGAAAATGCATGCGTGGGTTGAGCAGCAAAGTTCAGTGTGTGGGTTGCCAAACAGCCTTTTCTGCTTTTGATTGAGCGTTTTGAGCTTCTGTTACCCCCGGTGCCAATAATCAGGTGCCATGTTGGACCCTGATTATCACTGTTCAGCACTGATTCAAGGGTTTGCCTATGACAGCTGGATTTTAGGGTCAAAATTTTGAGAAAACACAGAGAACACTTTGCTGATTGCTGCACTAATAGGGTAACAGCTTTTGATGGAGGCAGTGTGGGTATTTGCCTCATGGGGAAAAAAAACGAGGCTTGTCATCTCTGGAGGCGATCTCAATGCAGGAAGTTATCCTGATGAGATTCCGCAATCAGTGGCAATTCCATACTTTCGCAATCTGGGATTGAACACTATCCTCCAAGATGACACTGTTTGCATCTAGAGCAAGGTTCATCAGATACTACCTCCATAATTTGGGAGTGGAGAAAATGGAGTTGCCTGGAACCTGGAACCAAGAAGACCAGTTGCCAAACTTTTGGGAGAGAAATGTTGCCCCATTCTGATCGTATAGAGAATTTAGCTGCATTACAGTCCTGAGTCTTTGTCTGTTGTATTCTGTGTTTAATGACGTGCCAAATCTTTTCAATTGGTTGAAGGTCTGGGCTGCAGGTAGGCCACTTTACCACCAGGACCTACTATAAAGCCATGCTGTTGAGCTAGATGCAATAAATAGATTTGCATTGTCTTGCAGAAATATACAGGCCTTCTCAGATAGATACACCTGAGCAGGAGCATATGTTGTCCTAAAACTGCGTATACCTTTCAGGATGGATGGGGCCTTTCAAGATAAGCAAGCTTCCAATTCCATAGTAATGCACCTCTATACCGTAAATGTGCAGGCTTTTGAGATCATGGGAATTAGTGACAATCCCATATATCAGCAATCTGATGACACTGCTTGCATCTACAAAGCAAGGTTCATCGGTACTACCTCCATAATTTGGGAGTGGAGAAGATGGAGTTGCCTGCCTGCAGTCTTGACCTCAACCTCAGTGAACGAACACTTGTGGGATCAGCTTGATGGTGCCATTCATGCTAGAGTGACCAGCACAACCACACTGGCTTACTCGGGCAAATGCTGGTTACGGAATGGGATGCCATCAAACAGCAGTGTATGACCAAGCTGGTAACCAGCATGAGGAGTGATCAGACTTACGTTTTAGATAGAGACAAAATTCAAATTGTTTCGGAAAGAAGAGAAGATTAGCTTCATGGGAATATGCGGTGTATTGTGGTAACAGGAAAAAAATCAGCTCTCCCTGGATTTTACCATTTTGGCAAGAGAGAAAATTTAGGTAGTTTCCAAAAGATGAGAATTACAGAATCAACCAAAATTACAAAATAAGTATAATGGGCCTATAAATCCTGGCCAATAAGGGGTTTATTGCCAAGAACCCTTGTTGACTAAAAGAAAATGTCTTACTATTTATAAGTTTGTTTTTTACCCATGTACAAAAAAAAGTCTTGTAAACCTTTGAGTCTGTTCCTCCTCGACAAAACGGGGATCATGTTCAATTCCTGTTGTTCTTAAAAAAAAGTTGATTAGCAAGTTGGGCCTATTTTTCATTATTCTTACTTTGCTATAGTATTGTGTCATTAAAGTGAAACTGAATATTGCATACTTTCCCCAAATGTTGGTTTTGGCAGTGCTACCTAAAGACTAGTCATGATTCTCCTCATTCAGTGTAACTTCCTTTTCACGGGCTCTTGACTCTAGTGACAGTAAATTAGAGACTTACTGAGGAAACATTTAAACATTAGACGATAGTATTACTGAAATACAATAGTGCCAGCAATGCCTGGTGTTAAAATTCCCAAGTGTTTGCAGTATGTTGAAATACCTGTCAGGTGTGATATTTAAGAGTCTCATCTGGCATCTTGTGGTTTTGGTGTGACCTGGTGATCCCACAGACTATCAAAGTATGTGCATCATAATCCTAGTTCTGTGATGAAGCACAGTGAAGGGCTTCAGGTTCGTTTGTTCGTGACTTACGTGTACCCTTGAAGCCTTTTGTCTTCAACCTAAGACTGTGCAACACTGGAAAAAAGACGTCACACTTCCCAAAACAGTGATGTAACTTGCCACCATTCAACACACGATGCACTGGTTTCCACACGTTTTCCATTATCCTACCTGTTTGCATTTTTCACTGTGCTTCTTGTTGACATGCATGCCTCAGATTTCACAAGGAGGACACGGGTTGGACACCATGGCAAAAGTGAAATTATTGCGACTGTGGGCAATGAACTTGGATTCTAGTCTGCTATCAGTTTGTGATTGAATGAGGTCAAGTTGGTAATTACATCCAATCTGTTGGAGATAATATGGTGATAAACTGTGATAAATTGGTCAAATAGCAAACATGCTGCTTTCTGTTGCAAGTCTTTTGCTGTCTACATACACAGAAATTACACAGATTCACACTGACTGCTTAGATTCAGAATCTGCCCAGAACCTCATGGATGTGAAACAGGAATTCAGGAAGTGATCCACAAATAACTGCAGGATGGCGATTTAACTGTGAAATGACATAGGTGCTCAGCAGCCTTCTCTTATATGCAAACTTAGCTTGAATATAACCAGTTGAGTCAAATCCCCTATTGCAAAGAAATTTGTTGCTGAAGAACTTTGCTAATTGGTGCAGACTGACTTAGGTTGATTGCAACATGTTGGTGCTCTTGGCAACCTTTCTGTGTTTCTAAATTGGCCGGCAAACCTTTGCCAATCTTCCCGAGAGTGATTATAGTCAGGCTAACCTGGACCACCGTTACTTGGAAAGAGTTTGTTTCTCACCAGATGAACTGTGCAATCGCCTTGTGACTGAAAGTGGTAGAAAGCTTACCGCCTTTAACAGTCCGTAAATGTTTGGCAACCAGGAAGATCAGTTGCTGGACTTTTGGGAGAGAAATGTTGTCCCATTCTAGTCTGACAGAGATTGGGACTGTTAAGCAGCTACAAGTCTTTCTCTATTGTATTCTTTATTTCATGGTGTGCTAAATATTTTCAAATGGTTGGTCTGGGCTGCAGACAGGCCACTTTAGCACCCGGACTCATCTACTATGAAGCCACGCTGTTTTACTAGATGCAATAAATGGATTTGCATTGTCTTGTAGAAAACGCAGGCCTTCTCAGATAAAGAATCTGAACAGGAGCATATGTTGTTCTAAAACTGCATATCCCTTTCAGGATTGATGGTGCTTTTTAAGATAAGCAAGCTTCTAATTCCATAGGGAGTAGTGCACCTTTTAAGATGAGCACTCATTACAAGCCTTAATGGTCCCTCTCCTCTTTAGTCTGGAGGACACGGCACTCGTGTTTTCCAGATTTCCAATTGTCTGACCACAGAACAGTTTTCCACTTTGCCTCCTTAGATGTTAAACAAGCTTTGGCCCACATAGGACAGCTGTGTTTCTGCATCGTTCTCCTCTATGGTTTCTTCTTTGCATGATAGAATTTTAACCTGCTTTCATGGATGGCACAGTGAACCGTTTCACAGATAGTGATTCCTGGGCCCATGCAGTGATTTCCACAACAGAATCGTACCAATATGGGCTCTATTGGGCCCGATTTTTTTTTTTTTTGCAAGCAGAGATTTCTCCATGTTCTCAGATGTTGATGTTATGTACTGTATCTGATAAGATATTTAACGTTTTCACAGTTTAACATTAATGAAAATTATACAATAACGGTTTAACAATTTGTGAGAACTTTTTTTTTTACACTATTTTTTTTTTGACCCACTTTAAATTTCTTTAAAGCCAAAAGAATATGTGAACAATGTTGCTTTGCATAATTTGAGATACAAAGATTCTGTCTGCTCATGGATGGAAGGAGTTCTTAAACCTGTTTTCCAAATGGTCTTTTCAGTTGCTTGAATTAGGTCCTCTAACTCTCACCTTGGTCTAAGTATGCAAAGTGTGTACTGAAAAATATATAATGAAACGTAATGACACTATTATCACATAATGCTAGAGTGAGACAGATGACATGCTGATTAAGTTCCAGAGAGCATGGTAACAAAATGTTATCGCTATCAATTCATCAACTCTATGGATGTCCTTCTTAGCTGTTGTTACATTGCTACTTTGCTCACAATGTTTTCTTTGGTCCTGCTCCTTCTGATTCTCCTCAGTTCAAATGTACTGGTCTCTAGTTTAAAATCTGATTGAGCCCATGTGTTTTTAAATGGGATATACTTAATAAAACTGCTTTGCTCAAGTACATAGTGGATTGCTAGTGGTTCGCTTACAGAGGGTCCTTGATGGCATACCAGTTAACTGCATGCCAGTCTCTACACTTTAAGTAACTGATTGTTTTTCCTTTAGAGGTAAAAAGAGAACACAGAAAACCTTAAGTATAACTGATGATGTTTAAGGGAAGGCTCACGGAAAGCTCAGTGGCATGACAGATCGTTGACACTGTCAAACATCATTAAAGGAAAAATAACAGGGTGTTTAAATCCAAGTACGTCAGTACCACGCTCAAGTTGCTAATGCGCTACTGCACATTCTCAGCTGTGGCGCAGGGCTGCAGAAGGAAAGCAGAGAAGTAATACTAAGAAGTAGGTTAAACAGGGGATTTCACCATTTAGATGTGGGTTGTGTGTTTTTTTTCGTGAGCTGATAGGTTAACATGACCGGCCGTGTCTTCTTAAGAGCCCTCACATCTTACATGTAGGTAAGCAGTGAGAGCATCCCATAGCTGGAGTTTAGCTGAGATTGCAGTATTTATACCAAACCATTCGTAAAACAGATTTAACAGATACGGCTTCGATAAGCTAAAGAATCAGTGATGCAAGTCCTGTAAGTAAAATTTAAACAGTGTTTGCCTGACTCAGTTTATTCCTCATCACTTCAGAGTATTTCTGGAATTAAGTTTCCCAGCTGAGCTTCTATCAGAATTATGTTTGTTCCTCGTAATCCCATCTGAGCAACAAGTCTGGAACAGTACAAGCAACATGACAGCATTTCAACATTTTTTTTATTGCTCTGTAATGCAGTCAGTTTGTGTTTTGTAGTTGCTTTCACAGATGATATTCTTTCTGCTTTTATTGTTATTATACTCTTACATTTGGATTGTTTTAAGCAACCCTGCAGATCAACACAATCCATATATAGATTTATATTTGCTTTCTGTAATGGCTGCAACAGATTTTATTGTGGTGGCCATTAATTAAATACCAAGTATCTTCAGAAGCCTTCTTTGTTGCAAGTATTTTTGTCTTGTCATTTGGAAAGAAAACTCGATGAACTCGCCATCTTTTCCCTCTTAATAACCTCAAAAGGAAGGAGAAATACCACACAGTCATTCCCCTCACGATTTGGACCATTTTCCCTGGTGTACCGCACTGGAGTGCAGTACAACAAGGATGTGCATGAAGGCATTTAACCATAGCCCTTAAGACAGCTCAGTTTGGAGGGAATGCATAAGTGGGGAAGCGGAGAGAAGGAAATAGTGAGAATAAAATCCAGACAAAAGAGTTAGAAGCGAAGGAGGAAGGATGGTCACTGAGCTCAGTGGTTTCTCCTTACCCTCCTGTCTGGCTGGGCTATCGTGCTTCAGCGCTTGTAGGCTATGAACTGGGCAAAGCCAAAACGTGGGTGGGCAGCACGGATCGAAGAGGACAAACAATGCTTTTGATTTCAAATGAGGCTAAACCAGTACAGATAAACATAAAATCTTCCATGATGTTGTTTGTACACAGAGTCGCAGTCATGTGAAGCTGCTTGTTTCCATGTCAGACTACAATGTCCTGTACAGACCAAATGAGGTAACTACTTTTGCCAAACCTTGAACTGCCAAAAACCATAGGAATGCATAATAATTGGTAAAACTGCTGAATCAAGGTCAAAATCAAGGAGTGCAGTAACTGAGTTCAACTTGAGACATCTGCCTAGCTAGCTATAGCTTGGCAGTTAAAGCTAAAACTAACATAAATCTAAGGTGCCTGCCCAACACGTGGCACCGCAACGGCTTCAGCGCACCCCCGTGTTGAGTATCCACGTGTCTGGAAGTCTGTCAGAGGAAATGCATGTTTTTCCATTCTTCCAGAAGATTTTCCCTCTTTTAGTGTTTTAACGATTGTTTTAGAGGACGGTGGGGCTCTCGAACACCAAATTGTCTGTCTTTACATCAGTGCTGTGTGCACAAATATGGTTTTTCATTAAGTTACGGAGCATAATTCTTTTTGAATGTAGATTTTTACACTATTTCTGGTTGAAAAGAAAGAACACGTGTTCCTTTCCTTTTAGGTATTAGTTTTATTTTGGACTGAAAAAAACTTAAAATATGCAATTTTTTAGCCAGCTTGAAATTTAGTTCTTGTTCCCGAGTTAAAACTTAAATGCTTCTATAATTCTTCTGATGCAGTGAATAGTACAGGAGAAGTGATCTGCATTTGAATAAAGCACAACACTACTACTACTACTACTACTAATAATAATAAGGCATAATCTAAGTTTAGAATTGCTTTTCTCTTTGTGGGGGCCACGGTTGTCCCTGTGGTGGTCTCCATGGGGCTCTCATGCCCTGGAGGGCCTCTGGATGACCGGGGCCTGGGTCTCCTCCATGCCTCCTTCAGGTCCTGCGGTGCAGGGCTGTGGCTCCTCACACCCACTATTAGACACTACTGGAGAAATCCTTCGCTCGTGCACACAAGTTTTCACACAGGTACACTATCTTGTGCTGCTGCTGCCTCTAAAAATATATTTAATTATTGGTTACTTTTTTAACTTTCCTTCTTTTGTTTTCCCGGTGTTGTCCATTATGTTGTAATAACCCAAAATAAAAAAATGCTAATCAATGCTATCTGACTATCAAGTGGACAGTTATAGTGAAGGCAACACTGTTCCACTTTTCCAAGTACAGATTGCTGTACTTACAAACAGGATAGAGGGAAGAAAAACCAAAAACAACCCCCACCCCGCCCAAGACGCAAGCAGGATTATAGCTATGAACCGTGCTGTCTTTGTTTACATGCAAGATACTGATATCCTGCAAAATATTTTAAAATATGCAAACAAGGGCAATGGGTGGATGTTTGCTGTCAATCACATGCATTCCCTTTTCTACATCGACACGGAAAATTATGTGAGCCATATGCTTAGTTTGCAGGGCATCCAGCAGGGGATTATAATATTTCATAACCGCTATCTTGATGTCAATCCATAACTATGTCAGAACTCCTGTGTGCCAGCTGACTGGATCATGATATGAACCACATGGTGATTAGATCAGCTGATTGCTACGGTCACAAGCTCCTATTTCATTTGCTTTGGGAATCCTATTATAATATTTGGCTTTACGTACATAATGCTACAAATCCTGATTCTATATGGTACAAATCGAGCTGATCTCATTGCACAGATAATACTTTGACTCTTTATTTTTTTCTTCTCTCCTAGGACTCCAGCTACTGGGTTCAGGTGAACAGGTTGGAACATGGCGATGGCGGTATTTTGGACCAGGATGACATCCTGTGCGATGTGGTGGATGACAAAGATAGGGTGAGTCGAAGTCGGTGTTACATTGCGAGAAAGAATGTGTTTGCATAGCTTATTGCATATTGCATTTGTTTATTTGCCACACTGTCCTGTTATTCTACCTCTTCTCATTTTCATTGAACCTTTCCTTGTGGGCAGAAAAAAACATATTGTCTGAACTCTAAAATGTTTGTGCATAAAGCCTTGGCCACACTACAAAGCTTTCACTGACATGTGCTTATAATTACACCTGCCTGCTTTTGCTGTCACCGTTGCTCAAACCTCACAGTGCAGTAAACTGCTGCACCACCACGTTCTCTGTCTAATCATTTCAGCCTGTTTAGAAGTACTCTGCAGATTTCATATTTGTGGACTGTTTTACATTCAAGGCTCTACTTTATGTGCAAGGAGGCACTGTGTTTCTGTGTTTACTGATATTCAGTGCATCCATAAAGTATTCACAACGTATCACTTCTTCCATTTACATTCACAGTTACACTTATTTTTCCCATAAGAATACTACACAGTGAAAAAAGTTTGCATTGAATTTAAAAACCCCAAAAAAGGAAAAATGCAACATGCACATAAGTATTAACAGCCATTTCCATAAGACTTATATTTGACCTCGGATGCATCCTGTGTCCACGGATCATCTATCAGGTGTTTCTACAACTTGTTCAGAGGTCACCTGTGGTCAGATCAAATTCAGTTGATTGGACTGTTAGCTATGGAACCTACTGTATAAAGTCTCATAGTTAACAGTGAATGTGAGAGCACAAACCAAGCCCTGAGGGACACCTTTTTTGCTTGAATGCCAAACTTCTAGAAAGGGAACCTGGTTGATGCCATCTCTACGGTGCAGCATGGTGGTGGCAGCATCATGTTGTGGGGATGTTACTCAGCGACAGGATCTAGAAGGCTAGTAAGTGTCAAGGTAATGATAAATGCGGCGTTGATGATAACCGGCTCCAGAGTGCTCTAGACCTCAGATTGGACGAAGGTTCGTCTCAGAATAATGATTCTAAGCACTCTCAATGTCCATGAGTGTCCCAGCCAGAGCCCAGACTTGAACCCTGTTGAACATCTCAGGAGAGATTTGAGAATGGCTGGCTATGCACCGATGCTCCTTATCTAACCTGGTGAAGCTGGAGAGGGTCTGCAAAGAAGAATGGAAGAAGCTACCCAAAAACAGGTGTGCTAAGCTTGTAGCATCACGTTCAAAGCTGCTTCAACAAAGCATTGAGCAAAGGCTGTGATTGCTTATGTATTTGTTATATTACTGTTTTTGAGTTTTAATAAATTTGCAAGAATTTCAAGCAAACTTTTGGCTTTGTCATTATCAGGTATTGTGTGAGTAAATTTGAGGTTTTGGAACAAGCTTGTAACATGTGGAACAAGTGAAGCCCTGTGAATACTTACTGGATGCACTGGCAGATTGTGTGGGCAAAATCTCTGAGGTTTATGACATCACACTACCCACCCCACCTACTAGACAAGTGTAAACGATTACCCACAGCTCCACTGCCTCCTTCCCATGGGAACAGTGCTGCCTGCACCTGAGTCACTAGCTCTTTGGCTGTGGTGTGCGCCATAAAAATGACTGCTCTCAGGTTATTTTAATTATGAAATGAAATCGTATTGCAAGAAGTTGCAGATGGTTAGTAACTTGAAAGCATTTAAAATAAGTTTCAGTTTATTGCAGTGACTAACATTAGTCACCTACTGTTAGTCACTGCAGTTTAACCTGGTGTTGGCATCGTGTGCACGATTGATCTGGTGTTCACATCTTTTCAGAGATGTCTTCCACCAAAGCTAACTGGACCACTACACCTTAAAAAGGCAATGCACCATCCAGGTTTCAATTGGACGTGTAATCTTTCATTCCTATCTGCTCTGTTTTCTTTTTCTGTGTGATACCCTGGAGCCATCGTTATCACTGAAATCTGATACTATATCTTTCTCAGCAACACTGTTTTGTCCCCCTGTTTTATGGTAAAAGGATCACTTCCCACAGCAGATGCTGTTGTTGAGCAACTCTGCAACAGTCGGTTGTCTTCTGTTTGATGTGCGCTCGTTTTTGATCTTGTGTGGACATTTGTGCGAGGATGAAACATGGTGTGTTTCAGGCAGCTATACACCTCTATACACCTGACAATGACTATGTGGTGGGTGCCATGGTTACACATGGGGTGGGATCAGTGGGGAGAGCAGCTGTTTTGCACCTGCTGCCTGAAACACTGATTTCTTCCTTCCTTTTTTCTTTTTTTTTTTTTTAGTTTCTTCTCTTATTTTACAACTTATGTGGTATTTGTCAGGAAAAATGCAAATAAAGAAGAAACAAATGCGGCAGCTATGCTGTGATATGTTTACGTTTTCGACTTTTCAAGGGCCTCAGTTTGTTCTGATGCTGTGAGTCCTGCTCCCCCTGGTGGTTGTCTGGGATAAGTACCTTCTCATTGACAGCAGAATAGAGAATTTAGAGGAAAAATGAAATTTGCTAACATAACATTTTTAGCTGCCTTGCTGATTATTTAAAAATATATATTTTCATGTAACTGTCAGTAGTCCGTTTTACAGGACAGCCTGCACCTTTGTTAGACTTTCAGCCTTAAAAGTAAACAGTGACTCTCTGGTCACAAGACCAACGTGCTGGAGTAATACTGTGTTGATAGTCACCAAATGACAGAGTGCGGTGTCAGAAAGTCAGCTGGCAGTCGACTGGAACAACCAACTTCAAACTGGTGGAACAGCTCTCAGTTTGAATGACTTTATCTCGGCGTGTGGGTGTTTGCTCCTTTGTGTGACTGTGTGTGTGTGTGTGCAGCTGTAGAGGTAAATCCAGTCCGTCCAGTTCTTTCCCTAATCTCCCTCCCTCCCTCTTTTACTGTCTAACCTCCTAACAAGCCCATTTTAACCTGGTAGTATCAACACATTCTTGTATTTGCGAGTACTCCCAGGGCAGTAAAACGCTTGTGTTGTACAAACGTTAGGTTTTCTCCTCATATATGTGAGCCACAAAGCTTTGTGCTTTGCTGTTTGAATGGATGTGTATGTGGGGATGGCATAGTCCTTTTGTAGCTGAGATTTGAATTCAGACGTGCTGCTGAGCTTTTCTTTAAGATGTTATACGCTTCAGCAGAAGTTTTCCAGCTTCGTGTTTCTTTCCGTTTACTCTCTGAAATGTCAGACAGGACTATTAGTCAGGAATTTGGGAGACATCAGAAATAACTGACAAACATGGTCCTGTCCATTTTGTTCTTTGCATATTCTGGTTAATAGCCCATGTAGCATGTCTTTGGCAATGTATGCATTGCTGATGAACCGCTGGTTCAAAGTGCAGAGTTTAAAACAGAGTTTAAATGACATTAATCTTTACAAATCAAATCCTTTTGTTAGGAAGTTCAAATCTCGAATTATTCTGAAATATGTATAATAATATTCAACACTGTAATAACCAACCACACCTGTAGATAATAGGTCCACACAAACCTCTTGGTTGGTTACCGCTGTTTGAAGAGGACTGGACTTCAGTCGTCTCTAACAAAACATCAGACGGATGAATTTTCTCCGTATTTGCTGATGTTCATAACAATTTATTTGACATGTAAATGTCAGAACTAAATATTAAAGATGTTATCTTGACACAGGAAATAAAGAGAGCTTGTCAAAAATAAAAGAAATGAATGGAAATGCACAGCTGCCAAAGGTGGATGGCCTAAAGCTATGTAGGGACGGCGCTGCTGCTCACCCATGTGCCCAAGCCTGCTGCAGCGTTCTGGGTTTCCTGCGTGTTATTCGCCTTTCCTATCAATACATCTTAAAGTTTTGGGAAAGCAACTTTTAGAATATACAGGTAGATGGCTTAAAAAGAAAAAAAAAATATCCATGTTTTGTATATAACAAAAAAAAAATGGGAACTATGATTGTGCGGTTTTTCTCATATTGTAAAATGTTTGTTGCAATTTGCCAACCTGTAACCGCCAGTTACGTTTGAGGCAGTGCGGATCTATGTTTAAAGTGATTTGTGTTTGAACTGATTTACGTTTAAAGTTGTTTATAAGTTTAAAGTAACCATTCGTTTACAGTTGCTTAGTGACCGCCGGCCGTTGTCAGTATAAATGTGACAGCTGTAACCGCATCAGATTATTATAACTGTTGCAACCGATGAGGCCGAGCTGGTAAGCCCTGTTCTGTTAAGGTTATATACATGACTGTAATCAAACTGTACTGTCATTAATGGGAATGTCTTATTGATGTTGTATGGTTGTTTCTTTCGTGTCTTTCAGTTAATTACCTTTTGGCTTCTGGCAGAGTTCTGATTACTGTACTGTGCTGTAGTTTGTATTCATGAAAATAAAACTCGGAAAATCAGTAATTGGGTGTCTGAGCCTGAGTAAGACACAGTCACATCAGTTGTAACACTCCCCGACGGTGGGATTTTGCTAAGTCAGTGGTTAAAGATAATCAGCTTGGTAAAAAACCGTACAGTAATTAACAGCTCAGCTCTGGCCGGAGGTGGCGGGCCTGTGTCGACTACGGAGATTCCAGTGCTGGGAAGGAGCCGGACGATCGTCGCGGCCGACCGATCGGACTTCG
>VUQR01022765.1:0-15358 GCA_015108515.1 Hemichromis elongatus | reverse complement strand
GAGGGATCGGTCCGAGGTATCGGGGGACTTTTAACGAGTACGAGTACTTTAGAAAATGTGGTATCGAGGCCGATACCCGATACCGGTATCGGTATCGGTGCATCCCTAATATATATATATATACACATATACATATATATATATTTATTTATTTATTTTATTTATTTATTCATTTTAAAGTATGGTTCCATCATGGCAGTGTTACAAAATAAATTTCACATTGTGAATTTTTTTACATTTAAATTCTAAAGAAGCTACATTTGATAACCTAATATAGTAACAGTCTCCTTGTTGTTTTTTTAATGTAATAGTTACATCACTGAAACAAATTTTACGTTGTTCTGTAATGTGACTGCAATGTTTGCAGATTAGTCTGTGTGCAGTCGGGGTATTCTGTAACCACAGAACAATGTTATCAAAATGACCAGTTGGTAATGTTGAAAGCAAGTTTACCAAATTAAACGTTGCCATTACACAATTTGTGTATACTCACACTCAAATTTCTTGGCAATACCCCAATTATTGATGTTTCTCTAATAACTACAGGGAGTTGCTCTTCTTTGGCCAGCAGACCTGGCACACGTTGTCCTCCAAATGCTTTTTTTTGTTCATCTTTTATTCATATTTTTCTAATTAACATTGATATCAAAGCGTTCTTTTTTTCTTTTTTTTCCCCTTTTTCTTCTGTTTTTTCCTATATTTTCCTGTGAAAATATCCTGTTCTTTTCTATTAGGTGCAGTGCTTTTTTCCACCCTGACTATTTCCCAATATAGTGGAAAACAATAAAAGTATGGAGACACCTAGGACGTGCCCTATCAATTCTGCTTCACTACTATCCTGCTAAGCAGATTTCATGAATCTGATAATAATGTGTAAGAACTTTGTGTACCCCTGTAAGAACATTTCCATGACCACATTAGTGAACGAGGCTTATTGTGATGAGCCTGTAGATAAATCTGTTTTCCTTTCAAAGCAGACACCCACAGTATTACATGTATTATTCATGATCAGGATCTATATAAAGTCCTGCATCTGCGTGTATGTCTGTGTGAGTGCATATGAAATTACGGACGTGACCGAGAGAAATGGAGTCTAGGTCATGGCATACACTTAAAGAAAAAAAAAAAAACATGAAAAAAAGTTCAATGGGAAAAAAGGAAACTGGTGAGAGGTGATTTAACATTTACGTTTAACAACAAAAACACATCTTACCTGAAGGAGTGCAATAAAGAGGAAAAAGGCATTGGCTGCCCTCCTGAACTGTGAGTAAAGGAATCGAGGAAGGAAGGTGAGGACGTTATATTTTGCTGTGCTGAAGACCGGATCAAGCAGAAAACAAGGCCGTGGGTAGAGTGAGCCAACATGGAGGAGAGCGAGAGAGAAAAAAGAAACAAAACATTTGTTAATTGTCAAAATCCAGTAACTTAGAGATCACAACTGATCCTGCTACTTTCACCAACAGCCACATCATCAATAAAAACCAGTTACCCAATTTCAGTGGTAGCCATGCTAATGCTATAACACTGCCCTCACCATGTTAGATAGATTTTGTTGTATGTTTTGAATCATGAGCTTTTCCTTTTCTTTTCTATTTTTCTATTTTTTCTTTTCTATTTTTTTCCTCTTCCCATCAGTTTTGTACAAGTTTGTCTTGGTCTCTTGGTTAGTTAGATGTTATAAAAGGGTTTCATAAAGGGAAAATGATTCGTTGACCACACATTTTAGTTGTCGTATACGCTCTTTCAGGTCTTTTAGTATTGCTGAGATGGTCAGTGCATTTCTTCTTTTACTTTTAGAAACGTACCAGAATGTTGATCTGGCCATTGCTAGAGATTTTGGTATCTCACTAAAATGTTACTTTTTTTTCCTGCCCAATGATGGCATCCCACACTTGTATTAACATCATTTTATAAATTTATATTAAATTCCAATGAATATTTAACAAATACAAGGCAATGTCTAAAAATCTAGCTGGCCTCACCTGGCCATGAAACTGGTTGTCAGTCACTTCTCCAATTACTTTTGAGCCTCAAATTCATTGTTTGATTTAAGTGTACCTGTTGTGAAGCCATATATTTAGATAACCCTAGACATACAATTGCATTTCACTAACCAGCTCCTTGCCCCTCCGCCCAACCATGCAACGAGGTCTTTTGCGATGCAAAGACCCGTCTGTGTTTGTGCTACTGATGAAGTGCAGAGCCCGGTGGAATCAGTGATCGTAAATGAATAATTAGGAGGAGGAAGTTAGCTGGCAGTCGGGTCATAAAGACCTCCTGGCAGATCTGAGCCAAGATGCCTGCACTGCAGCGGAGTTGGTGCTAGGCTGGTGGAGCCATCAGCAGCCCCAAAGTCAGGCCTCCAGCAGTCTGATTTACAGCTGTGTTAAAGGGTCAGTCAGAGCAGCCACTTTGGGAGAAGATTTATACCATTGATGTATGCCAAGCCACTGGCAGGGCTTTGCTTACTCACACGCAGACCAAAGCCTTTAGACATACGCATGCAGAATATCAGCGAGTACAGTACAACAACTGAGCATATGCAGTTCAACATCAGTGATATCATTGTTTCCCTCCTGTTAGTGTGAATCATATGCGACAAGCATATTTTTTGCAATTTCACTTGTAGCACACCCAGAAGCACAATGTAGTCACAGAAAAGTGGACAAGCTTTGAATTGGAGCACAAAGAACACAAAAAAAAAACACAAAAAAAAAATCAGTGACTGTCATCGTGCCAGCCTGGTACACTGCATGTGTCTGGCAAAGCAAGAGAGCAAAATAGAGGCATTGTTCTGACAGCAGTACAGTGTGATACCAGCCTCACAGACAAAAAGGCTCATCAGAACAACTCTTTCTTTATTCGTACTCGGTCTTAGACTACATATAATTCCTTCAACTTGTGTGAAATTAATTAAATCTCTGGGTGATCTGTGAGTGGGCATTAAGTTCAGATCAGTTTTATGGTGTTCCATGTTAACTCGCAATGCCACAGCAGCAGCAAGCTAGCTGGAGACCTTTCAGAGGCACCCCCTTTTCCTTTTTTACCTAAAGTTTAGACTTTCAAATTCCTCTTCCTCTCATTATGCTCACTCAGAGAGACTCGTGAAACGAGGAGGGAAAGACGTTTTGTTTATTTTTATGACACTTTGGTAACATAATGCAGTATCTTCAACTCGATTTTATTGTATCCCACTTCACCTGCTGCTGTCAGCCCACAAGAAACAAACTATCATGACTGCAAATGGCAGCATGCAGTAGTCAAAGTCAAACTGCCAGTATAAAAATCGGAACGGGAAAAAGCTAGATTTGTACATTCCTACTTCCTTAAAACACAACAAAAAGGCTCAAAAAAACAGCTGTATACAGAAACAAAACCGAAACCAAGTGGCTACATTCTGGTAGATACTTGGGCAAGTTTTGTTTGTCATGATGATACATTATTACAATCATCATCAGAGGAAGCTCAGACTAAAAAGTCAACCAACAAGTCAGACATGCAAATACAAGGAAGTGGAACAAGAACATTTTATGTTTGTTTGTCTGATTGGGGAAAAAAGAAAGACCTGGGTTTTGCTAACATAACGTATTCTGTCAAGTCGGTCCTGGTCATCGGATTTGCTGAATTTCTGTAATTTCAGCAAATCTTATTTTTAAAAAGGGAGAAAAAAGTGATATTTTAATAGTATTTAACCCGTCGATCACGCACTTGAGCTACTTTATGAAATATTTTGCCATACATCATACAAAGCCTAAAAGACTACCATGACTACCTTTAAATTAATAAATAGCAAGTCCCTTGGATAATAAACATCTAAGCACTAAAGTCTGCCCCTGAGATACAAAGAAAGTGTGGCTGGGGATGCATCATGCTCTCTGTGATTTATTTTCTTCACTTTAAACCTTCTGATCTCATGGGGGTAAGCTGCATAGCATATGCCTAATCATCTCTGGTTACCTTTGTATGCTGAATAACTACCAATAATACATCTTAATGGATTATTATGGATCCTTCATTTTGTTTCCTGGGAGTAAGCTGAGATTGAGAAGATATGAGAGGAGCACTTCTTCCACTCACTCACAAATCAGTCATTTCCACCGCAGCATAATGTTATTATGAAAGCCTGTATTGGTCTAATCTTTGAATAAGATTAGTGTGCTAGATTAACAGGAAAAAAAAAAGACAGCTGAACATTTTCAACCATGCCTTTGCCATTTATTTACACATAATATCATATTTCATTTAAGAGTGTCAATGAATAAAAACATTTGACCTAAGCCACTCCTGAAAGCAAGATAAAGATCCCGCAGTATTAAAGAGAAAACACTCTATGACCAACATTCGGTAACAGTGGAAAGGAAGAACCCCACTTTCACAGGAAGAGACCTCCAGCACACGACTGTTTCTTCACATCTTAACATAACATGGTCTTAAGTTACTTTTCACCGCTGCTTGTTGGCAAACACCATAGACTGTATATGAAAGATGAATAATGCTTCTGAGCTTAAAAAGCCAATAAGGAAGTGTCATAAACCTGCATTCACCTTTATAACTACCACAGAGCAATTCCTCTAGTTTGAAAAAACAAGTTTGTCTCTTTAAATGTTAGTGGTACTCAACTCACTTGCTCTACGATCACTGCAAGCACTTTCTTGATGAGTTCATAGTCTGAACTGCTAGTTTCAAGTCATACTTAACACGATATCATGGTTAGTTTTTTTTTTTTATATTATACCCCCCATTAGTGTAGACTAGAATAGTAAAGCAGATTATGCTTCGAGGCAGGTATACCTTGTGACTGTCAACTGATCGGGACATGAGCAAGGTTTTTGGGCTCCTTACCCGTGTTGTTGTTTTTTTATAACTCTTGTATAGCTTTGCGCACCAGCACATTCAGTCAACCACCATTTGTTCAGCATTTCTGTCATGCACTGTGACAACCCCTCCCACTGTGCTTATTTTTTTTTTTAATCTGCATTTTCTTCCTTGTTTTGTGTATAACTAACAGGCAGTGGTGGATGTAGCCAGAAGCTTGTGTCTTGGGTCTCGGTTATTTGTTCTACTTTTTTTATTTAGCATTCACATATTTACTACCGGTATACTACTACTAGTACAGTCATGTGTTCTACATTTCTTTAAAGCAAATTTAATGTAGTTGTACAAATTCTGGGTTATTTAAGCTCACCATACCCTGTGTGGTCTTACTTGTCAGCAGATTTTTGACAGCACTGAAGATGGCTATCCCCTCAGCCCATCAGCGTGCAGTGAAACCGTCACTGGTTTTCAAGCTCACACATTTTTTATAAGTAGGTCTCTCTTTCATGTCAGCAAAAACTGTATTTTGAATACAGTGGCTGCAGGAAACAACCTAACATTGTTTTCTGTCACGCTTTTTTATAGAACTTTTTTCCAGTTAATAAAGTCTATCTATCTCTTTCTTATATATCTTAGCTTATATTTATAACACCAGATATATCAAGAATAAATACTACTTAGTGAAGAGTAGTTGCTCTAATTGGGGGAGCAAGACAAATTAAGGTACATGTACCAAAGCAATAATAGTAATTTGCATGTCTGGGTCACTGTGTATTTGGACCAATGTCTATGTGCATCTATTCATATTTCAATTTTTCCTTGTTTTCCTCAACAGAGACAGCAGCATTTCCTGAATGCTCAACAGGAAAATGGTTTGCACAGCCACTCCTGTTTGCCTGTCAACATCTCAGCAATTAATCACCTTTCCATTACGACCAGATCTGCACGACACACTGTGCAGCTGAACAAACAATCCACTAAAACCCTAACACAGCATGACAGACCCATGATGAAGATCCATTAGGTAGCAGGATAAATATGTATGCGATGGTGGACAATGACATACAGGCAGTGGGAAAATGTGTCAAAGACCCTGCAACATTTGAGACAGCAACAAATCCTGTAGAACAAATGCTTTTAAAGCCCAACAAAATCTTTTTCTAAACAGGGCAAAGACAAACCTTCACAAATACTGAGTCAATCTACAAGCTATTTAATGCTGACGTAATGTCACATTCATTATTATTAATATCTTACCTATTATGACTGAAATATTGCTTGGATTTATATCATCACTACTACATCGAACATTCAGATGGCTCGATCAGCCACTGCCTTCAGCAAATGTTTTTATATTTGCAGACCGGTCAATAGCAGTAGATAAGACTTGCACTGATCTTAGGCTGATCTATTGATGCAATCTTAAAAGCCTATATTGCTTTTTAAATGTTATTCAAATATCAATCATATGGCACTCCAAGCAGATTTTAATATGTCATTTGTCTCATTGACAATGGCCTGTTTTATATAAGTAACAACAAAACTAAAAGTAATGGAGATATTAATGAAATGAACTACTAAAAGTTACCAAACTAAAAGGATACTTTTGACTGTGAACCTAAGAATCGACGTCACAGAGTAAAATGAACCGTGCTACCTCATATTTGCTGTTGTCTGATTTATGATGTAAACTCATGAAGCTGAGGTAACAGTGGGCTCCATCCTAGTTTGCTTTTTTTATTTACTAATGCAGCTCAGTTTATAGCGGTGTCTGTGTAAGCAAGCTGTTCATGAAGCAGGAATGCTAAATGTAATATTCCTTGACAGAGGGTGGCCTGACCCAACAATCTTGACCTTTAAAGCTAAAAGAACTCCACTTCTCCAACATAAGCAACAAGATAAACAGGCCAGTCTGTGTATATGCACTGACGCAGCACCAGTATTACAAATCTTACAGGTATCAAATATCATATGGCTAAGGGTGCTGTCATGGCTGTAGCTGAACTCTCTCAGTGGATCTGTACAGTGTTTCAGCTATGGCTTATAGCTGGCGTCTATGCAGCAGGGAACTGCTGCGTCATTAAATATAATGTTGTGTCACTGCTATTGCAGTATAATGCCACTGCTGCTGGTACCTTGTGGTAATAGATTCATTCTTTGAATTAAGTAGTGTGCCATCATTGCCTGACAGCAGATCATAGGAAAAGAAGAACGCCCTTCGTGTACTTGCATTTACATGCGCTGCTGCCTGGAAGTTGCAAATGTCATTAAAATGTTCTGTGTTTTCAGAAATATCATTAGAAATATCAGAAATACTGTTCTATTTTTCTTCTCTACTTTGAAATTACACCAGAAAAAGGATTGGAAAGGGACTGAAACTTTTTCTACTTCAAATTTCCAGAGTATCTGCTACAAATACCTGAAAATTTCTTCTAAATGTTTGCTTCCTGGAAATGATCAAGTCATGTGATTGTAAAACTACAGGGTAATTTAGGGTTAAAATATGTTTGGCTGCTGGTTTATCATGAAGCATGAGCTGCAGAGGCCTGGGTTTTAGTGTGCCCTGGACCACTCTATCACTACTAAATCAAAGGCCAATAACCAAAAAAAAATAAAAATAAAATAAGCCTGGCATCCCTACATAGCACTATTACAAAATAACAATAAGTTATTTTATTACTTTATGAGATCGTTTTGATGCACAAATGATTCAGTTCATGCTGTACATCAGTATTTCCCACAATTTTTATGACACTTCTGTAAAGCACATGGGGTAAAGTTCAGAAAAAAACTGCTCAGCCAGTAGAAAATAGCTCCAACACCACCAACATTATTTATTGTTTGATTGGTTACACAACCTACAGCCCACCTGCAAAGTTGCCTACTGCCCACCGCTTCTGCTGGTCAGGTATTAAGCCAATGTGTGCAACTAAAAATGAACATGCAGAGTCCAGACAAACTTTAGATGATTAACTAGTTAGGTTCTACTTACTGTTCAAGTTGCCCACTACCTATTTCAGCAAGTATGCTCTAAGATTGCAGGCTACATGCAGCCATGATTGTTATAAACTCAACATCTTCTTACCTGACTCGATTGCTGCAAAATTTGGTGAACTGTGGTTGGTTGAGATATATCAGCCGGGCATCTTCTTGGTCAGCTAAGGATGTCTTTTCCGATGCGTCCTCTGTCTTTTCATATCCTGCAGCATGGAGGAAAAGGCATTTGATAAGTTAAAAAAAAGTTTTGAGCACAAATAAAAGTGAGATAAAAAGGGGTTTTGAAGTGTTTGAGTTAGTGCGTGTCGAAAAGCACCCAAAGGACTCTTCAGAGTCAGGAAAAGGAAAAGTCTAACTCAGACTAAATCAATAGAGAGCTTAGCTGACCTTGGCACTTTAAAGGTTTTAGAGACATATACTACAAGTTGGGGTTTTTTTTCATATTTTTAACAACAGGCAAAGTATTTTTGTTCATTTCTGCACTCTGAATTCAAAAGAATGCATTATGCACTGCAAAGTATGTTCCCCTAGAAACACAATGCATCCTGGATGGAATGCACAATACATTAATCAAACTGTTATTACTGTAGGCTACAATCACTGCAGTCTACACAATCATTGAGGAGACGTTTGTACGTGATGTATGCTAAACTTGCCTCAGCTCGGGAGTAATAATCTGATGGCACTATATGGTCAAACTGTTATCCTAATGGACTGAGACGGTACTTGGAAAAGACAGTAGGCTTGCCAAATGACATGTCACTGAGAATACATCTTTTATTATTACTACCTCCACAGTAAAACACCAACTTGGAGAAAAACCCTGTTATATAACGAAAAGGAAATCACCTGCTCTGCGTGGACAGTGTGACTCATCTACGCAGGAAGAAAGGCAACACTGACATATCTACACGTTTCTACAGATATACCAAAGGGTATATTTCTATTTAACATTTTCCCTAATAATGAAATAATCTCTTTAAAACAGCATTTCAGTCATATGTGATGATCTGAAACACTTAAGTGCAACAAAACTTATACAATATAATTCAAATTCTTTGAAAACCTTTTCATTTATGAACAGCAGAAATGCCATTCATTGTTCAGTTAATCATCACACACTATTCTGACTTCTACAAGGAAAAAAAAAAAGGTTATTAGCAGATTTGGTACATTTAGTGCCGAGGAAATCTGTGCCCACACGCATGCAATTCTTCTTTCCCCACGTCTGGAAAAATGAGGCACTGTTCAACTCCCACCAAGTACCAAGTTCAGCAAAGTGGGATGGAGCTCTGTTGGCTAAAACAGAACTACCGAGGCCTCGTAAAGGCTGCATGTGGGTCGCAGAGATGCTTGTGCATGTAACACATTTTTCCTTGTTGTTTTTAAAACCTCGACTAAATATTTTTGATTTGTAAAAGTCATTTCTGCATCTTACTTCGCCCTTAAAGGCAAGGACTAACACATCGCAGTTGCAGACGCATATAACGCTTACGCCTTTAAAATGCAAGCTTTCTATGCAGGAGGCAGATGCTGTGTCATGCGTCTGGGGACGTTGCAGCCTCAAACTTGCCACCAATATCAAGAATAAAGCTTGAAACTGCTTAGTGCAAAACTGGAAATGGGAAGTACACATTTCTCCTCTCTTCTCACATGTAAATAGAAGTGAGGTTTAATACCGAACTTTATACTTGAAGCAGTTCACCTTTAAAGCGTTCTTTAGAAGCTAAACAGACTAAAAAAAATAAATGACCTGTTCAAGTAAAGATCCTTTTAAACTGAAACACTGCAGAGTAGTACACAAGAATATTTGACAGGAGTTATCTAGCCTGGAAGATAAGAAGTAAAAATCAGCTATGTATTTTTGCTTAATTATGCTTAAAGGGGAAAAAAAGCAGAGATATTAAAGGGAACCTATTATACTTCTCCTTACTTACTGTCCTACATATTTGCTGTTATAGCTTTTGATCGTAAAACTCGACAAGTACAAAGCTTCAATTAATGAGGTCAGCATATGGTTACATAACCCTGGAGAGCCAAAAATCCAGGCTTCAGACTGCTTTAAACATTTCTTATCGTCCTTTTATTTTTTTGTACTTTTTCTGTATCAGTATCAGGGGACATCTTTAATATGGTCATCTCAGGCAGACAGCTCCTGTCATGAGCACAGATGCCACAGCAACCAGCAACCTGGATTATTTTGAACTGAAAATATTCAGAAGTACCAGCAGACTCAAACAAATCTAAACACAGAGCTGTAAATGAGCACAAGCGGTCCCCTTTAAGGTTCCTGGGGTTCACATTGCCCTATACTTAAGTTTTAATTGATATATCTGGATTAGTGCCTTGAGCAATGCTAACAGGGCAGCATGACTGTAAAACGTCAGAGTCAACAGTGCTCCTGGATTCTCAGATTGCATGCATGTGATCCACTGGCTGCTGGCTGGTCTTCCCCATGCTGTGATGTTGGCATCAGAGGGAGGAGATAGGGGAGAGACCAAAGCTTTCACAACTATAGGTATGTGAGCCACAGTGTTTGAAATGGAAAGAAGGACCATTCTCAGGCATAAACATAGGGGGGCATGGGAGAGGAAACCTGGCAGGAAGCACGAACAACAAAACCCAGTGTTAGGAGGTGCTGTAACCAGAGCCCTGACCGGATATGCCCCAGCTGCAACCTGCTCCTAAAGCCCCTGCCTGCAGTATCTCTTTCTTTTAATGTCAAGTCACAACAAAGAAAGCTAACACATTCTCCAAAGTCACACTTCACGCTGTCACCACTCTTAATTTTCCTTTCTGCTCTCACCTTTCACTTAGCACTTTCTCCCTCATGTTACAGAAACCACGAGTCTTAGGTTACAGCTCCTTGTTATTTTAATGATGCACTTGGCTTTACATAGGAGGAGAGGAGTGACTGCCAAGCATCGCTTCCTTATAGTTTCTGTCCTTAGCATTGACTCTAGGGCTAAAAATAAATGTCCCCCATAGTCGTTTACATGGCTGGGGGTTCGCCATCACAATCTTGTTACACAAGGAAACAGATCTGAATAGGTACTATATTAAATTAGTGAGGTAACAAACCAGGCATGGACACAGCAACAGGAGGTTTAACAGTGACACCAATTACTTAAGTAAATAAACTTTCTTCCTGTTTACTATTAAGAGTTTTACATGAATACTGTAAAAAAAAATATTGTAATAAACTATTAATTTCTTCTAGTTCATTTTTTGTGCACCATGAATAAGATCAGGGTTTTTCCTGCATACTAAAAAAAATTACACCCTCCCAAATAGTATTTTAAATCCATGCTTTATTAAATGTTCTATTTACTCAGGAATAGATTGCATTTTGTTTTTACCAAAATGACCTTTGTTCCCAGAATTACATGATCAGCTCAACAAAGACTGTGAAAACATATTTCAACAGGTGCTCTATGTTTTGCACAAAGAACATTTCAGAAAAATCAAAGATGTAAAAAGTCACTGAAAGAACTGCAACACCATAGCATTACATAACATTCCTGAAGATAGTGGTTCCTCTTTAAGAGGATGTGCCTTCATCACTCTTTCATCTAAGTAGGCCTAGCCTCTTCAGTCCAAAACTAAAACTGAATTTGCAGCCAAGAGCTCACCTGGTGACACTGGGACGACAGGTACTTAGCAATGAGTAACAACACTGAGTAAAGGTGAAGGAAAGGACATTGACTTAAAGGCCTGCTGCTTCACTGAGTCTGGCCTGGATGAGAACAGAGCTACTGGCAACAACTACAGCAAACAGTGATTTGTTTCCTGTTATATATTAGTCTTCATAAGGAACCATTTCTATGCACTTTGACATCATTTAGTAATTTCTAGAAATTTACTATGCCATAGTTAAGATAATACTGCTTGCAGAGTGTAGCTAGAAGATAACGCTGTAGGTTTATGGGTTTTTATCACCACTTGTAAAGTCATAAAATAATTCTCAGTGTCAGAGACTACCAGGGAAAGAAATCACAACATGGCTAACTTGTGATTATATGTCATTTCCGGTTAAATTGTGTTTTTCCTGGTTCAAAGCAGGCTTTTGGGGGCAAAAAGTATCCACATAAATATAGCTGGTCCAAGTCTAAGTTGGTCTAAATGTAAGTAAATTAAACCCTATTTTAGGCAGAGAGCTTTCTGTAGTTATGTTTGATCATATAAATATTTGCTTTTGATGGATGGCTAAAACATCCTTTTTTTGTGTGTCTTTTTGTAGAACCAATCGCAGACTAATGTTGCTACATTTCATGAGAAACTCTGCTCAATGGCATCTCAATGATAACCAATGCCAAAAAGAGATGGCCTGCACACCAGTGAACAAATCCAACCAAGCAAAAAAAAAAAAAAGGTTAGTTAAGAAGCTAAGTCTTTAAGCAGCTTGGGTTATCAAGGAATTACCTTCAACACTGGCAACAGAGTGAAAACGACAGGGATAGTATAGCTGGTAAGTGCAGCATAAGGCCAGTGTGGAATAGCAGGCCAGAGAAGCTGGCTGAGCAGCTGTGATTGATGCTGCGTCTCTGTGTTCTGAATGAGCCCTCGCAGCAGGAGCCGGTGTGCTGGGGTAGACCAGGTGCTGCAATGCACCAGTTGCAGCTGGTGATGCTGCTGTGTAACCAAGTCCTCTTCCTCTCTCCTTTGAGCCACTGTGACACAAGCAACTGTACAGAAAGCTAACAACACCTATTCTGTATTTCATTTAATGCGGTAATAGTGTGAAATGTCAATATCAGCATAATTTATGCTAAAGCCAGGACAGTGTATTATTTGCTGCCCTGTTTGATGATTCAAGCTTTAAATCCAAAATGTACATTTTATAGTAAGCATCAGCGATGTGACAAACACTTAAGCAACCAAAGTTTAGGAGCCCTCTCACCTCCTACGCATGAGTTGAAAGATCCTCTCTTACAGTGTCAGATGAACACCAGAAAAAAAATTCAAGCCTCATCAGAAGTTATTTCCAAAATCTAGACAAATAGAGTATTTCTTTTCTCAACACCTATAGGAGATACAAATGAATTTGTCTCATCTTGCTAATGATATGAGGGTAAATCAAAAGAGAATGTTAGACTTGGACTCTCTCAACAGTTTGCAGTGTCTCTTGATTATTACTGGATTGTTTTCTCATTACAGCCAGTTTGTTCCATGAAAGTTTCATAGTCTTAAGAAGAGTTAAGATTTGTTCTTGTCGAGCCTTAAGAGGTTTGATACAGTTACTATTCTTGCACATGTGATCCAATTAAAGGCTACATGTTGAACACTTTAATTGGCTTTAATAGCAAAAGTAGCTCGAGAGCAAGAAAGTGGTGGGGTGGCCTTGACAAACTGGGAGGTAAACTAAATACCCTGGCCTATCAAGCACTCCTGATTTATATGCCACTATTGAATGTCAGTAACTTTTGACTTCTCTCCTCCATAATTTATCTTTTGTCATTGTGTCTCTGCACAGCCACAGTAGATGGCTGCCCCTCCCCGAGTTTGGTTCTGCTAAAGGTCTCTTCTTGTTCTTCCTTCCCACTGTCAATGCTGCTCATAGGGGATTATTGCGGTTTTTGCTCTTGTAAGGTCTTTACCTTAAAATATAATGAAACTTGAGGTGACGGTTGCAAGGAACTGGCCTTATATAAGGAGAAAACTGAGTCCAATCAAAAGATATGCAGCTTTTACCTTTACCTAGAGCATAAACTCTACTCAAAATGGGGATTTTAATTAAAGGTCAAGGGTCAAATTAACAATGGAAACTTTAAATTTGACAATGGTAGTATTGCAACTGTAACCGTGGACAAATTTAAAAGTAACACACAAGGCCAAAAGACCAACACTACAATCCAGAGGAGCTGGGAATGAGAATATGAGGAGGTCATTAAAATAACTTTTTCCCAGCTACTCCACAGAGGCCCCTGCATGATCTCCCTCCCCCACCATATCCAGTTCATTTTCTTTCCTTATGTTCACACACACTCTGAGGATAATGTACTGAACCACAGCCACACGTCTCAGTGGGATCTGCTCTTAATATTCCCTGGTGGACACTGCTTTTTCTCAGCACTAATGTCATTAACTGCAGGCATGTCACGGCTCAACTACCCTGACATTAATACAGAGACCAAGAATTGTAAACTGGGCGGATATTCACTGTGGGCATAATTCTTAATCTGTGTTTATAAAAGCACCTTTCAACTCTTAATTGAACCCCCCATATTACCCATACCACTGAACATAAAAATAATGTAAGAGGCGTGGAAAGAAAAGAGGGTAAAAAAAGTAACAAAGAGCTAAATAAAGCTCAGTGGGAGGAGATTCACACACAGCTCTGGAGGGGAAGCCTCCAGAGGAAGGATCAATGCCACCGAGTGTCGTAATGAGTTTGGATGCAAGCCAGATGCCAGGATTATTGCTTGTGTCAGCCAACAGACAGACGGGTGGAACAATAGTCGCAAGGGGGCACGTATTTTGGAGAGGGTGCCCAGTGGGAAAAAACTGGGCCCAGAAAGGCTTGGCTAAGACACGCTGGTCTTCCCCCGTCTGTTTTTGTATTCCTATTGCTGAGTGATGCAGGTTACAGAGACACAGAAACCGACAGTCAAGGAAAATCCCTCTGTAATCGCCTCTGTATATTTAAGATACTAAAATCATGGCAAGACTAGTTATTTTTTATACTTCTTTCACTTTAAAAATAAACAACTTTCACACTTAAATATGAGCTCATTTTTATCCTGGGTTTTTTCCAAGTAAGGCTTATTGTTACCGATAGGTTAACGATACCCCTGCTGATTTACAATCCTCCTGATGGTACTGTATTACCTTAGGTCAAGCAAGAGTGCTGGGGGATGGAAAACTATTCCTGGCATGACTGTCAACTAGAGCTGGGCGATATAAGATTTTTTCATATCACGATATGTTTTTGTCATTTCAGGCGATAACGATATATATCACGATATAAGCCAAATCACTATATTTGTAAGATTTAAATGTGCCATTGCTCACAAGTAAAATGTGAAATAATCAGCGGCTTGTTTTGATTTAAATATTTATTTCCCATAATAAGTTCAACAGGGCAGATGTACTTAAGGAACATGACACTTCAGTTTCAGATAAATAAAGGTAAATAAGGACAACTACACAAAAGGTAGCCGCTAAAGCCTTCACGTTTCAAAACAGAACAAACAAAACAGACTGCTAAATCGTCAATTCCACCTAGAAACAAAATATTAATTCTAAAAAATAAATCTTAGTTTGTTTTACAGAAGAACAGACAAAACTTTTGTCAATATCAAATAAACTGAGAAGTAAAATGAAATTAGTCCTTGTTGTACAGCTTAGCTTTTCAAACGGTTTTAAAATAAAGATGCTAACAGAACATTGTTTAAATCCTAGGTGCAATCATATATATAAAACTTCAGTCTGACAAAAGCCTGCAGGTTGCGGGACAGGAAGACAAGTCTACCCACTGCTTCAGGCTTTAAAGCGGCCTTTATTTTCTCAATGCTTCATTTTCGACCGTGTTTATTGGTAGCATGTG